>PVIC010038859.1:0-17390 GCA_004025085.1 Thryonomys swinderianus
ATATATATATATATATATATATATATATATATATATATATATATATTCCTGGAATACATTGGTTATGTAAAGTTTCAATGAAAAGAAGGTTGGAAAATGACAAATTGTACCTTTTCATTTGTCTGTCTGCATAATGTACCTATAATTATTTTATATATAATTTAAAAATACACATTCTGATATTTCACTTTGTAAACTCTTCACATGAATATTTGACACTGCTTTTCTTACTATGGTTAACTTTTACAGCAGAAAATATTTTTTAAAAGCATATTATTTTTAGTGCCATCTAAGTTTCTTCAGAAACTGAACATATCTGGAAGTTATATTAATATTATCTGCATATCATTAGAAGAGTATTTTTAAAAATTTCAATCCCAGATTTATATTCACACTTGCTATTGCTTCATCAGTTGTGAGGGTGTGTTGCTACCCACAAGTATAAAATTAGCATTGAGTAAATATCTGAGTCTTGATTGTTTTAAATAGATTCTATTGAGATATGGATATAACTATCTAAATCATTAAGATTTTTAGGTCAATACAGCTTACTGAAAATGAAAAATTGACAGATTCCTGTGTAAAATGAGTGAATTAACAAAATTAAATTATGAAATAGTTGTTGGCACCTCAGAGAAATGTGTTTATCCTGCAGCTTCTACAGACAGATCCTAAGGACCTGACACATTTTTAAAGCTGCGGTGTTTTCTTAATTTGTCACCATTGCTTGTTGAGCCTTTCTGAAGCTTACCCACCACCAGGAATACGCAATGCAATGCAAGATATTCATGCTCCTTTACCCTCCTGGACTTCACCTGACCATAGGTGAGATGCTGGTACCATCCCAAGAAGCTGCAGTTTGGGAACGTTCGTGCCTGATAAACCAGCTAAATATGGCAGAAAAGTGGAAAATTCAACGGATGCTGCTTCATTCTGTGTCAGATGCAGAAATACAAGCTGGTGATGAGGTAAAGGCATTTAACCTACCAAACTCACCTTATTAAATCCAACAAGAACTTTTCTTGGATCTGTGGAATGTGTTGAAAGTACTGAAAGAAAGAGTACAACAATTGGCATAGACTTGATGGACTTAAGAAATATTTGACTTATAAAAAATAAGAAGGCTATACCATCTGAATTTCTGCCAAACAAAAAATGAAATATCCACTTATCAGCCTTTGGATTTGCACAGCATTTCTATCTAATCCCTGACAATTAATGTAACCATCATATACTGAAAACATGTACTAATAAAAGTCAAAAAAAATCTCAAAAAATATGTGGAAAGAAATTATGCAAACATTAATTCACTATGGTTTATCTACTCAAGTTACAAAATACTGAATTTTCTGTCAGAAGACATATAGTTTCAATTATAACTCCAACTCTTAGTGGTTAATAGGTTTATAACATGAACCTGTAAAGTCTATGTGTGGATTGCAGGGAGGGCAGGAGAAAAGGGAAAAATAGGAATCAAGATGTGTCATGCACAGGTACAGTTTCTCAATATAAAATGTGATTATATTGTAAGTATAAATTGTACCAGTAAAATCAATGAAAATAAAAGTAAACTAAAGGAATTTTTAAATTAGAGAAGAAAAATATACCTTGTGAGAAGACAAGTATTCAACAAATTTATCTCACATATATATTGTATGTATAGGTATATATTGTATGTATATATACTATATATGCATATATTGTATATATATTGCTTATATATACATATTATATACATTCATATATGTATACAATGTATATATGTAGTATATGTGTAGATATATATTGTGTATATACAGACATAATCATGTGTATATACATATTATATAGAAAGAAAGGAGCAGAGCACTGGGATGTCTTTTGCTGCCTGTTACGGACTCTGGCCAGGAGAAATATTCTGATTAGAGGTCACTGCCAGAACTGGGAAACAACATATCACAAGTATCTCTGCAGTCATACACAGGCACAAAGAATCCCCATATCATTCTATCCACACAAAGTTCCAAAGCAGGCAAAATAAAATGTGTGTTCACAGTGTGGTAAGTTATTGAGTTCTACTGTTATGTTTTTCTTTTTCCCTTTCTAGGTTTTATATTTCAAAAGAGCTATTACAAGAGTAACGCTTTAAAAAGTAGAAAATGAAAAAAAAATAACTGATGCATCTCATTCACTGGAAAAACAGAACAGAAAGATTCAGCACAAGGAAAGGATTTTGTTTGAAACAGAATAGGTTTTCTTCCTAACTTTTTTTCTTTTTTGAATGCGAATATCTATTTTTAACAGGAATCTTCTAGTTCTGTCCAACAGACACAAAACCTAGGTAGTTGATTCACTATGTAGATATCTTGGGCACAACACAAAATCCCGAGCACACACCTTCGCCTTCTATTAGATGCCAGCTGCTCTCTCTCAGCTGTTCGAATCGCACCTTCCCTTCCGTCTGTTGACCCCCACTGAACACTCGGCTCCTTTCGATCCGCACTTTCTCCCTGCAGGGCAGAAGAGCGAACTTTCAGAAGGTGAGAAGCACAGAATTTTTATGGAATCAACTTTGGTAAGAGAAAAGGGAAACCTGTTCCAAAGTGGAAGATTCCCTGACATACTCTCTAAATGACTTACTTGGGTGACAGTCACTCTTATATCCAGCCCAAGTGAAGCACCTGGGATGGAACCAGACTCGGCTGCCTCATTTAAGAGTCTACACAGATCAATGTACCTATCACAGCCCCATCTAACTACATTTCTTAGCCCGATTCTTATTTTCTCAACCAAACTTCATGAAAGACGTGATGGTACCTGTAAATATTCTCTTATCTTGACTCTCTTCATTCCAGGTAATGCAGCCAGCACCCTCATAATGGCTTCAGAGCAAACACCACCAAATCAATCAGTGGCTCCGTGAAGACAAATTAAAAGCCTTTTTTTTTCTTTGTTCTTCTAAATGAAAATAATTCATATGGTCTTCTTTATACTTATTCCTATTTACCCTCACATCAGATGTTGACCTTGGTTAAAATCAAATAATTATCATCTACCTAATTCTTTCTAACACTTCCCCTCTGACATCTCATAAAGTTGCCCCTGTGGTTGGAATTTATTTTTAAAATCCAGGCCAGGCATGTCCACAGAAGGAGGGGTAAGCCAAGACCTTCTAAAGAGCTTTCTACATGCTTAGTGTGATAAACATATGTCTTATGTAGATTTTATTTTATTTGCCTGTCTCTATTATTTGTACACAAACTACTTTATCCTGTGATCTTGATATTTTATGCCAAGACCTTGGAGGAGAAGTTTTGCAATAGCAAGGTAGGGAAGTGGCATATTAAGAATGTCCAATTCCACCTGTAAAGTAGGAAGCTCATTCATCCACTGATAAGTAAGTCTAACTGTTTGGCAAGAATTAGGGCTTTTGAAGGGTTGATAAGGAACAAAATGTATTCCCAGTAGGTGTTGGTAGCACCTGTACAGTTTCTAATTCCTGAGTCTAATAAATCTTCACAGAGTTCTGGCCTCTTTCCTGGCTGCTCATCACTCTAAGTAGAGATGACAGGGCCAAGAGCTGAATTGATCAGAGTTACAGTGTTAAGTAGAGGAAATACTTGGGATGTGCCCTTGTGGCACTGCTAAATCCAGCTGGATCCTGTCTTCCTACTAGAGTTCACTGTGTCTGTGTCACTGATTTTCTAGGTACATAAATATCCTCCCAAATGATGTCATCTTGTTATTCTTTCATTTAGATAAGATTTAATTCATCTTCAAATAACAACCTTTCATTCCACTAAAACCCTCACATATATTACTGTCTTTGCAGCAGTTTTTCTAAGATGTTAAAATTTTCAGTAATTTCAGTACTTGAAAACTCAGGCTTTGTACATTGTTTACCACTTCTTTATTTGCATTATGCTTTTTAAAATTTTTTTCTTAACTTTCTATTTTATTAGATGCTTATTTAATAGCATGGTAGTGTTTTAATTCTTTTATTTGTATTTATAAAAGTGTATAAAGCATTACATTCACATCATACACTGTTAACAGTTAAGGTGGATTTATTTATGGACTTAACAGTCTTAATTAAGATTTTGTTAATAGCACTGGTTTCCTCTTTATGCATCCATTATATTACAATATGTGTCCAAAAATATGGCAAATACTTAAAAACAAAATTATTACAGCAAAATACACATTGCCATTCCTTCCCCTGAAGCTACTCAGATAAAATTTAATCTGAATTATCAAATGTACATTCTCTTTTTCTTTCTTTTTTTTTGAGACAGAGTCTCTATAGTTCAGGCTGGCCGTGAGCTCACTACTAGCCCAGGCAAGCCTCAAACTTGGCAAACCTCCTGCCTCTGCCTCCCAAGGCCTGGGATTACAGTCATGAACCACCACGCCTGGTACATTCTTTTGCTTTTGATGATTATAGCTTTAATTTTGGAGAATAAAGTAATAGTCTGTGAACAGTGGTGAAGCCCAGTCCCTGTTCAAACTGGGCATTCCCTCGTCTCAGATAACCAGGGTGCTGGGCCTGCAGGTGTGTCCCACCACTGCTGGCTTCATTCACCCTTTTTAAACTGTTTTGTTCATGCAGCAGTGTCTCGCGATGTACCCAGCATGGCCCTGAAGTTAGGTGCAGCGCATGCTCTCATTCTATGCATGTTATGTGAGATTTGACCATATGCCCAAAAATGTGCTGTTATTTTTTTACAATTAAGTAATAAATGCATAGTTTATGCAACATTCTAACAAATAAGTTTCAGAAATTTAAAATATTTTCTATGGAAGTATCCATGTTGGATTATCAAGGAAAATAAGCTATATTACACCCTGCAGCATTTTTTAAAATGACTAATATGTGTACTATAATCTTTTTTTTTTTTATTGTAAGGCAGTAAAGGTGCTATGTCCTCTAAAATTTTAAAGAAAGACTTCAGGACTTGTGTAACTTCAAATTGTAGAGATTTAAATTTATACTTTGAGGACTTTGTACGTGTTGACCGGAACTAGTAAAATAATGTATTCGTTAAGTTTTCTTAGAATTCATCAAGGATCCAGATGATCAAATAACATAGTGGTGACATCATGTAGAAAGGGATGCTGCTTCATCGTCTTGCAGTGGTACTGTGCTTCTGCTGATGCTCAACCCTGACTACGTAACCGTTCAAAGGGGTCTCACTTCAACCTCAGGTAGACACAGGAGCATTCAGCAAAGTAACGTTCTTCCTGTGATAACTTTACATTGTTTTAATGTATCAGTGTGACTCCAGAATTAATAACACTCAGTATATTCACGCCTGTAATCCCAGCACTCGGGAGGCAGAGACAGGAGGATTGCTGAGTTCAAGGCTTGCCTGGGCTCCATAGTGAGCTCAGGGCCAGCCTGAACTACAAAGCAAGACCCTGTCTCAAAAGCAAAAAAAAAATAATACCCAGTATTTAGGTGAAGATAAAACTTAAATAAGTAAACTCCAGAACCTACACATATATTTATTACATTTTTGTAGCTCGTGGATGTGAATAGTCTTGTTTTCTGTATGGAAAATAATCAGATAAGCATTTAAATAATTTTGTGATGTAGCAAACAGTGGACATGAAGAGAAAATGTAATCATCCTTGAGGACAGGAGACTTGAGAATTATTTCAGTTCTCTGAGTCTTTTGGCAACTGGTAAATTAGACCTTATGGGTCTAAGTTCATTGACTATTAGGACATAGATAGAGGATTCACATCACTGAATCTGTCTTCTGCAAGTGGAGAGAAAGCTCTTTCTAATGAGCCCTTCCATGAGCGTTCAGTTACCCCCTGAGACACGGTCCTTTAAGAGGGGTCCAGACTCTCCCCCAGGAGTTTCTCTCTCGCCCTCTCCCCCCCTCTATCTCTCTCACACACACACAAATATGTTCTTATTTGTTGACTTTAATGATACTTCTCTGAATTTCTTCAAGTTTTATGTAATTGTGCTGCTCGCTTTATTGAAATTTTCTTACAAACCTTTTTTTCTCCTTTATCTGAATGAGAAACAGTTTTTTAGAAAAACTATATTTAACTTTAAAGTAACTTCATTATAAATTTATTTCAAATTTATAAATATGTTCTCATTGCATAACATGTATTTAAAGTTGCATGCTCATAATGTCATGTTTCTGTAAAACTTTGGTTATTAATTTTAAAAATTAAAAAAATATTCTTACTTTAAGACATAAGTGTACTAACTCTCTCTCTCTCTCTCTCTTGTCCTGTACATTAGGGTTGCTCTCACTACATGTGAAAGAGCTTCTACTGCGGTTCAGAATTTGTATCACAACTTTACATTTTCTGCTAGTAAATAATACTAAAATATCTCTGTAGTATTGGAGAACTAACTTCTTATTGTAAATCTGACCATCTAGCTATAAATATCATTTTCTTTATATATTTGTATAAATACAACAGATCCCAAGTTCTATTTTTTCAGAAATTTTTATTAATACATGTTTGCAGTGCATGATTACAAGTCAAGTGAAATTTTTCTAAGGATTGATTCTTGGCTTGATTTTTCTAGAATATAGTATTTGCTGAATTAGTTTTTAAAATGTGCACATGTATGTTTTTATTGGAATACACTGAAAATAGATGTTAGTAATTTTCAGGCTTGGCGTGTAACTCAGTATTTGAGTTTTGCTTAGCAAACACAAGGCTTTGGTTTCCATCTCTGCATTACTAAAACAAATAAACTTGTTTCACCTTTTAACATGAGAATTTACAAAGATTAGAGCGCCCATTAATTTTCAATAAAATACTGTTGGTGGAACTGATTGAAATTGCTCCTCAGCGATGCCCAGTTGTCCGTTTTGCGTATGTTAGAGTGATCTGATCTACCACCAAGCCTACAACTGCTTATATGTTGTCTTCTGCTAAATTTTTCTTTCAAGTGCTGCGTGTTGAAGCTATATATCTTAAGTACAAACTTCATTTCAGGATAGGAAAATATTCATCAGTTAGTTCTCACTCTTTATCATTCTATTTTGTTTAAACAACAAAGGAGAAGTGAATTAATTGCATTGGTTACATCTTTGGTTTAACCTTTGCATGTGATAGTGGTTTATAGGAGCCCCAATCTTTGCAGAGTTCAGAAACTTATTTTCTTTTTTCTTTATTGATTTTCTTGGTACATTTTAAGTATACATTAGAATCACATTCATCTTTGAAAGTTTGTATCTGATTATGATGTTTTTTGATTCTTTTTTCTTTTCTTTTCTTTTCTTTTTTGAGATATGGTCTCGCTTTGTAGTTCAGGCTGGCTCTGAGCTCACTGTGTAGCCCAGGCAAGCCTCGAACTCAGCAATCCTCCTGCCTCTGCCTCCCGAGTGCTGGGATTACAGGCGTGAGCCACCACTCCCGGCACTGTGGTATGTGGTTTTGATGGCTGGTAGACATGAGTCACCATGCCCAGCATTGTATGTGGTTGCTAGGGATTGGACTCAGGACCTTGTGCTTGCGAGGCAGGCGCTGGAACCACTGAGCTAAGTCTCTTGCTCTGTATCTTGATTCTTATTTTCCCCATTCCTCTCTGTTCCCTTCAGCACTCACCCCTCCATATACATAAGCTTCATTTCCTTTCTACCATCAAAATTTTTCTGTGTGATACAGGAATAAAATGTTCAAAGAGGAAGAGCTTTTTTATTCTTATATTGACTATTATACACAACAGCAAATCAGTAAAGTTTCTGTAATTTGTTAGCAAAACCACTTCAAGGTCGTTATCTTGAAGAATGCATAAGCATAAACTGGATACTTTTTAAACTCTATTTGAATTGCATATTTTCAGAAAGTAGTCCTGATTAGTGCTCTAAATAACTAAAATTTTAATTTACTCAATGTATCCGTAGAACAAGTGTAATAACATGCCAAAATTTTCCTTTACAATCTGCTCTGAATTTTTTTCCAGATGTCTAACTGCTTTCTACATCCACCTCACATTCTGGTGACATTGGATTTGTTGACGGTCTTCAAATTGCGACACGATTTTAAACTACAGTGCTGCATTTCTAGTTTCTCTTTAAATGTCTTTCACGACTTTCTCCAACTGGAGTCACGTCTTCATTTTAGACTGTTTAAATGTATATGCCTTACATATAAAAATTCAAGTTCTTATGAGACTTGTAACATATAAACCCATGGGAAAACACATATAAATATGGATATTTGGTATTAATTATGAAATTTTACACACAGAGGAGAAAAATTGGATACCTCATTTCAGCTCTGAAATTTTTAGAAGGCATTTACTAAAAGTAATTTTGAAGTGACGAATATACTTAATACAATTAAAATTATTTTAGGGTCTCATACACATGTATCAAAAACTGCTGGAGGGTCGGAGATATAGCTCAGTAGTTCCGGCACCTGCCTCACAAGCGCAAGGTCCTGAGTTCGATTCCGGTAACCACATACAATGCTGGGTGTGGTGACTCACGCCCACCAGCAATCAATACCACAAACCACAGTGCCGGGCGTGGTGGCTCACGCCTGTCATCCCAACACTTGGGAGGCAGAGACAGGAAGATTGCTGAGTTCGCGGCGGCTTGCCTGGGCTACATGGTGAGCTCAGGGCCAGCCTGAACTACAGTGCGAGACCCTGTCTCAAAAAAAAAAAAAAAAAAAAAAACTGCTGGAAGTTTAGAGAAGTCAAGGAAGAGGTAGGAAGTTTTCTGAGCTATGCAGTGTTAGGCAGAGAAGAGCGCATGTCACAGCTGCCTGCTGTACAATCTCGGTCACTTTCATTTGATCTTACTATGGTATCCTTTCCTCTACTTGTAAAGTTTCTTTCCTCAACTCTTGTCCCACAAATTAAAAATTAATAAAAAAGTATGCTACGGAATGCACATCTAAATGCCACCCTTGCTGACGAAACTTTTCTGGGTCATTTTCTTTGGCAAGATTTTAGCACCGCTCTTTCTCCAACTTGGTTTTCCTTATAACAGATTGTGCTCGGTTTTCTGGTAATAAATAGATTTTCCCTCTGCACACTTTAGACTTCATCAGAGAAGAATTTGTAGTTCACTCATACGTTCATAATTTAATGAATAAATATGTGAGGATTGAATTCTGCTAGAATGAACTCAAGAGACAATTTGTTTGCTTTCTTCTGGCTTTTCTCTATACTGTGACTCCTATCTTTTCCAGGTATAAAAATGCTTCTGCCTTTAGAAGTATCAACCATTTTGAAGTATCAACCACCATGATTTTGCCCTCAAAATCCCCTAGATGGCAAATCTCATATCCAATCAAAGAAGCATTCTACCTCAAATAAGAGACTAGGCAGAAAAAAAAATTCTAGAAATTAAAAAGTATGAGTTGATTCTTAAACTCTGTATTTTAAAAGCACTCATCCCAATGAAAGGATTAAATGTTGTACAACTGGAAAATGGTTATAAAAACACATTTGAAACTTGATAAATTAACATACCATTAACTTACATTACCAACACAAAAGACAAAATGCCAGTGTCAGAGAAGAAAGATAAATGGAGAATAGTGAAGGTCTTAGTTTGGTAGATCTTGAGAGGAGGATATGGGCCCTGGAGGGAGCCTGTGGTGAGTTTTCTTTTACTTCAGCCTCCCTAAGTACACACCACTGACCGGGAGCCTAGGAATTGTACAGCAGCCAGCTTGGGAAACACAGGCCTCCCATGTTAAAGTGTGCAAGAGCCTATTTAAGAAGTTGAACCCATCAGTCCTTTGTGTGTTGAATTTTGGCATAGACACCTACTTTTTCCTTGAAACAATAATGCATTCTTATCCTATTTAGTTTTAAATGAGCAAATACCTTTATAGGAATATAAAATACATATCCAGATTAAAACTACAGCATTATGAAAAGAATATCCTACAATTAAAATGTGCTGACTAAATATTTCACTCAGAATAGATGTGAACAGATAAAATCTCATGTGGCTTGCCATGCTTTGAGAGGAGTAAAAAGAATGTGGATAAAATTGACCCGATGGGTAAATTTATACAAGTATATCCAGATTTCACTTACATGTGTTTCAAAGTATCAGTTTTCCTGAAAATAGAAACAAATAATTAGGAGATGTCAGTTAGATTCAATATTTAAGGATCAACAAAATACAAGTGTAATAACTGTAAGTGATGTATAAACACCTTCCGAGAAAGGCCTTAGGAGAATAAAAGTTAATTAATCAGGATCTGTTTCCCTGCACCTTCTTCAACCTTTACTGTCCTTTTGTATTTTTCATAGAAACCATTCTGACTGGTATAAGATGAAATTTTCATGCATGTTTGATTTGCATTTCCCTGGTTCAATTTCATTTTTATACAGATTTTTTTGCCATTTGTACTTCTTTTGAACATGTCTGTTGAGTTCATTTTACCATTTTTTGATTGGGTAACTTGTTTTTTTGATGTGAAGTATGGTTTATGCATGTATGAAATTATTATGAAACCTATTCTTTTGTACAACTGATATGTACTAATAACTATAATAATTGAAGGCAATGTGTTTAAACCTGAGCTTAAAATTGCAATTTTAAAAATGAAAGTCACAATAAAAGTTTGTCTTGAACAGTTCAGATAAAAATTCCTTGCTACATAATGAAGTTTATATATTATCAATGCTTAAATATTGTACACAATTGCAAAAATGTTGTCCTTACATTGTGGGCCAGAGTTATGAAAACTGAATTAATTAAAAGACAGTTCAAAACCAGTAATGTGCACAAAAATGACATCAGCACCAGTAAACCCACATTTATCCCACCGGTAGCAAAATAATATGGTTTCATGGGGTGATCACGTACACTTTGCAGTAAACACTTGTCAGTAGAGACAGCAAACATTCAAAATGACCGATCATTCTGAGAAAAGCATTAAACCCTTGAAGACGTATGTATTGAAACACTAATGATCGGTTTTAAAAACTGGGAGAACTCGGACGCTAAATGTTGAAAAAAAATCAATGAAAAGAGTCACTACTCTAAGTGAACTAATGAAACACTAATGTACAAATTAACAGATGAAGTAACAAATTAAATTTCATAGTACCGTAACTTAAGTACTTAGATGAATCACTAAAGGACTAGGAAAATATAAGCACATATTTTCTGTAAGAGCGAGATCTGAGAACTTCAAAAGGAAATGATAAGGTTTGATTTAAAATCTGTTAAGTGGTTGTGCAACCCTTGCTATTTTCTGAAAGTAGGTTCATGGAAGAGTTCATATATATCTAATAAGAGCACCCAGAGTTGTTGATACTGACTATGCCTAAAAAAGGCAGTGAAGAGTTAACTGATTTGTTTTGCGAAGTGAGTCTGGCCTACATGCCCAGATCCTGTAACCCACACCCGTATTCCATGCCCACAGCAAACCTTCTGACTAGAAGGACAATGTTTTCATTACAACCCTATATTGTGTCTATGCTGTTCCTAATTTGAGGATGCTTTGTCTTGTCCTTTACTAGCCTTGTTTGCATTAATTTTCATGGGAACTACAAATAACTTGTCTTTACCCCAATCAATCGCTTATAAAACTCAGCGTCCGGGACTGGCAGCACCTTTGCATTGCGCTGGCATTGGGCATCCTTCTGACCTCTTTCTCTCCCTTACTTCTGGGTCTTAGCATATTTATTCTCAGGCCTGTGTCACATACTGGGCAGGTGGGACAGGAGACTTACTTCAGGGGTCCCAGGCAGGAAACAATGTTTTTATCATAAAATAAACTCTTCTTACTTACTTTTTTTTGTCAATAACCAAAGTGAGCTATATAATCTCTAGGCTTCTGGCAAAGTATTTGATTCTTTTAAAAGACATTTTTAACTTCTAACAATTTAACTCCAATCTATAACTAAGTTCATAGATTCCAACCAAGGCCTGTAAATTAAAGGATTTATACTTTGGAAAGTTAAGAGAAGATATGTAAAACCAGACATTTCAGAAATCAAAAGTCATTTCATCTGGAGATTGAAGGTCGCAATGAGCAGGGCCTGCCTGACCGCTAAGAAGGTACAAAGTGCTCTTGCTTGGACTGAAGTCCAGTCACAGGGTGGGTTGATGAGCTTCTGCTCAAGGTAGTTTCGCTTGAGATTGGGTTTACAGCTTCCCATGAACCGCGCACACAGTTCTGTCGGTGCTTTCACTGTAGTTCACAGAGGGGCTCGTTCCTGACGTGAACTTTTAGGTTCTGTAGGCAAGTACTCCGCTGATGTGAAAACACTGATGTGTACGTGTGAAATCCCAGAGTTTAGCATAGGGCCTACTTAGCATAGGGCCTGAGGCAGGTTTGATAAATACTTACAGATATATAATGAATGAGTCAGGAGAACACAAATAAATAAGTGAATGAATCACAAAGTCCATAAAGTAGAGAACCAGGCCTGCAGTGGAGAGCCATGAACCCTGACAGATGCAGATGAAGATGCTACTGTTCACAATCTTGGGCCTCAAATATCCAGAAATTAGTCAAGAATTCACGCAATTTAAGTGGCCACTGAAAGTCTATTATCAAATGTTTGAGTCAGCTTTCACATTAAATATACTAATATCAAATAAAATTATTTTAAAAGTGAAAAGACACAAGAGAAGCTAACTGTACTATACACACACACACACACACACACACACACACTTTTTTACTTTTAAACTACAGAGAAACTATCTACCTGACTTCCATATATTTATCATTCAATGATTCCTTTGCCTACTATTTTGTGCCCAAGCTAATTGACATAAAATGTACAAATTCATGTTTTGTGGTCAAATTACACATTTTAAATAGAATATCTTTAATTACACAGGTGACATTATTATTATTATTCTCATTATTACTACTATTATTTTCTTTCTTGGCCCAGAGATAAAATTCATGAACTTGTGCTTGCGAGGCAGGAACTAGATCCATTAAGCTAAATCTCTACCCCACATAAATGACTTTACAAGGTTTGTAATTATGTTAAGATTGAGAGATTGTGAAAAATAAAAAATGACATTTCTTCAACTGCTTAAACACTAGATCTATTTTTAAAGAATTTATGATTTTTTAAAGCAACTTCAAACTGGTTGCATTTACTTCAGAGATCTTCATGCCTCAGAGTAAAAGTTGATTGAAATTAATTATTGCTGATTACTTGATCACTTTAATAACTCTTAGTGTCTTACTGGAAATTTCTCAGACAAAAAATAGTTCGTTTTCAGGCCATTCCAGAAGAGATGATCTTTCTTGAATTTAAATTAATTTCTGTACATCATTCTTATTGATTGTCTTTTGTAGAGCTTACAGGTGAATCATAAATTGGGATGATGCCTTACACATTTTTGAAAAGGGAAAGGTGTTTTTCATGATCAAAAATCACTACTTATTTTTAGTATTAACAGGAAAAACTCCAGTCTGTCCTTTTTCATCTTCTTACAGCAAGCAGACTCAGATAAATTGACTTAGAGTACAAAAGAATGAGTAATGCATTGCAGGAATAATCCTCTATAAGATGAATGAAAGCTGACAGCTTCAATTACAATTTGAACTGTCTCTTTGTGTATGAATGTGATTTAATGAGAATCTGATCTTCAATAAACCTGACTTTCTCCATGATTTATAATAGCTAGCCTTAGGTTACCCCAATGCATTTTATAGCATAAAGCAGCACAATTCCTTTCTGCTGGTGATATGAAGACTGTCAATTAACCAAAAACCAAAGGTTCTTTATTTTGAATTAAAAAGAAATACATGCATGAACCTACTGAACTATAATTTTATTATGCAAACTGACCCCTAATCCTTTCATTTCTTAAAGCAACACAAAGAATATGTTGATATTATGTTTAATCATTCCTTCACATTTCACTTAATTGCTTCTACCTTACATGCATGTAAGCTAATTTGAAAAGAAAACTATCCCAGGAGACATTTTCTCTGAAGCCTGATATCTGTATAAATGACCTAATATTAAATGATGTTTTTAATCCTTAGTATACACCAACTCTTTTTTGAGAAAATAATTAAGAGCCTGGACAAAATTTACTGGTAATTGTGCTTAGCATACACTGATTAATCTACAATAAAGAGTAAAAAAGAATTAAACAATCCATCTTTAATCCATGTAAAGAATTTATGTGAATTATGGTTCTGAATGTATTTGTGTCAATTCTTTTTTCTTTTCTTTTTTAAAAATTTTTATCTTTATTGGTGCATTGTATATACACATCGTCATCACACTCAGGATTGGGAATTTGTATGAGTACACCACACAACTTAATTCTCATTTTTCCCCTTCCCCTACCCATGCAGCAACACCCATCCCTAAATACATAAGTTTTGTTTCCCTTTTTTCATTACTGTAGCATTTTTTTTCTTTACTCCTCATTACTCACCCCTCCACCACATTTCCCTTTGAATATTTTCTATTTCACGATATCCATCAAACATTCTAGAACTCATTAACATCTTCAGTTTATCATACCAGAGAACAGATTGATTTTCTTATCTGAAAATAATCTCTGAGAAAGTATCACAACATGTTATGATTTCATGATAACTATGTATTCTGATAATATATTAAAATAGATTCTCATAGCCTGGCATGGTGGCTCACGCCTGTAATCCCAGCACTCAGGAGGCAGAGGCAGGAGGATTGCTGAGTTCCAGGCTTGCCTGGGCTACATAGTGAGCTCAGGCCAGCCTGAACTATAAACCAAGACCCTATCTTAAAAAAAAATTCTCATAGAATTTTTAAAACATAGTAGAATAATGAGTGCTTCAGGAAGTGTATAGTTAGCAACTCTTATTTCATCTAATTTTAATGTAATAATATAATGATGTATTATTTTAAATGTAAAGAGTTCTAAATGTATAAGTAGTAAGTAACTTCCCTAGCTAGTACTTAATAAATAGTTGAACCTAGGTACAATGCTAAGTTTTCTCAGTAACAAGTGGTCTGTTGGGAGCAAACCTTTCGCACAACTGGGATTGTGACTGGGCCGAGCTCTCCTGCCTGCACACCAGCTGTGGTGTGTCTGGACCTGGGAACTTGATGCTTGTCTTCACCTCTGGTGATTAAAAACTCTGGCAGCTGCATGTGCTGTGGTGCTCCAGGGCAGGGATCTTTATAAATTCTCAGGGATTATTGGCACATCTGCCCTGCCCTCCGAGTCTTTTATTACTGAAGATGTATAAATAAAGGTGTGGCAAACAGGCAGGTTCTTGGCCACCCACAGTAGCATGGATCAGGCCCAAGCTCAGCTTCTTCTCTATGTCTCATTTCTGTCTATTTTTTAATTAATTCACCTTGTGCTATTGGACTTCTACGAGACTAGTACTTAACCACAGAGGTTCTAGTAATGCCCCTTCCACTGTTTCCTACAGGTCATATACACATTTTGATTTGCATAGAATGTATGCTTGTATAGAATTTTGATGTAATTCAACCTACTTACTCTATGTTTGCTAAGTATCAAGAAATCCGTCTACATATTTATTTGTCCAGTAGTGCATCAAATATTTGTCATTTTTATATCATTATTGTAGGTTGAGTTCTCTGGAAGCTGACTTCACCAGTTAATTGATTGGTGAAGTATGTTATTTAAAGTGCACCACAGGATTCAATCCCATGAAACAAGAAAGGAGGAAGCAGTCTTGTTAGACAAAGAGGTGCGGATACGAACTCTTGATGAAATTCTCAGCAAGTACAAGGATCTCTGAAGCTTCAGTGGCCCTTTCTAGATTTTCCAATCATGTCCTGGACGACCAGCTCAGTATTGGATGTGGCCAGTCACTGAGCTAAGTTTCCTGGAGTTGTCTTGACCAAGATAAATTAGAGGCATGCTGACAACTGAGGTTTCAGCCAAGAAGAATTCTATGACCTACTGGAATTTGTGAATGCAGAGTCAGCAGACAGACAGTAGAGTGTATCAAAATTGTGTATCACAACATCCACCATACACATCAATTAAAACAAAAGATGAACTCCCAGCCTTATAGGATTTTTAAAATTGAAATGACTGGATCAGTTAGAAAAGAATGATATCCTAATGTCTGTAATTTATGAGTGGGAAGACCATGATAAAGGCGGGGACACCAGGTCCCTCAATTCAAATGGCCTCATTACTAGTGGAAATTGACCTTCATTTTTGTGGGAGGTTATAGCAGTACCTGTGTCCCTGTTTCAAGGGATTAACCTTGTACTGTCTGAAGAAACTTTATCCCCACTCTGTGTATCTGCTGATTCAGCATTCACAAATTCCAAGTGACCATAGACCAAGATTAGAGATAACATACACACATCTGTTTCTTGTCATCACATGCTAAACAGTGCAGTATAAAACTATTTATATGACATTTTATTAAGTATTATTAGTAACTGAGGGATGATGTATAGTACATGTGAGGATATGACTACAGTGGCCTCCCATGAAGCACTTTCCCTTGTTTCTAGACCTGTAAGTACACTATAGTCATGGCACTCCCTGAAGATAAGGCACAAAGTGGGTCTATGAAGATATTCCACACTCAAAAAGAAATAGTCTAATTTTATAATTTATATAAATGGCAATCTAGAGAATATATCTGAGAATGGTATTGTCAGTATGAGATCAGAATAAAACAAGTATAAAACTAAACCAGGAAATCATTAGACTAGGTTCATCAACTACAGATCTGTGTGTAATAATGCATTTTGAAGACTACAAAGACTGCTAATTTTTTGATTGCCTGAAACATGGTCAAAAGCTGATCTACAGCAAATAAATGTGAAATACTAGATTTGCATTTTTTGATGTAAAGAAAGTGATCTTAAAGCTTAGACAGATTGAAAGAGGAAAGTAGCCTTTCATTTAAAATTCTGTCATCCCACCCTGGGAAGGGCAGAGATTATACATCTTGCAGCCCAACTTAGACATAAATTTGTGAACAAAGTTCGGTTGACCATCATGGTGCATTTTATGATCTCTTCTCTTTAGAGAGAAGAAGTTATCATGAAACCCACAGTACCTAAATCGGGGAAACTGAATCCGATAGGGGTAAATACTGAAGTGACACTTAGCCATCAAAGGCAAGGTGACATTGGGAACAACAACAAACTAGGTAGCACTATCAAATCAAGAATCAAATTAATCTGCCTCATCCAGACTTCTTGCATTAGGAGCTAATAATGTTGGTCCTAGAAGTGAAATAGATAAGAAGCTTTGTGAATGTTTACTTCAGCTACAACAGCCGTGTGTCCTAGATCAAGCTGGTGCAAAGTCCACCCTGAATCAAAACATCAGTCGTGAGTGCTAAATAAAATCTCTAGGATTGAGGCAAGTTACAGATGAAAAGCCTATTGAATGAGACAGTGATTAGGTTCACCTAAAAAAACAAAGATTCTGATGAACTATTAAAGGATTGTGTTTTTAATAATTCTTCTA
>PVIC010038860.1:0-17395 GCA_004025085.1 Thryonomys swinderianus
GTTTTGTTCATGAAGTCTTTCCCAAAGCCAATGTCTCCAAGAGTTTTACTTGCCCTGTTTTTCAGCAGATTTAGTATTTCTGTTTTGTAGTTTAGGTCTCTAATCCACTTTTAGTTTAGCACCTACTGAAAGAGATAGGACTACCTGTAGTCTTTGGCAGGTTAAAGCCCAGGTTTCCCAGCACGATTTGTAAAAGAGGCTGTCTTCTCCATTGAGGATATTTGACTCCTTTGTCAAAGAAAAGATGGCTTATATACAAAAATTTATGGGACACAATGAAAGCAGTTCTACAAGGGACATTCATAGCAGTAAATGCCTACCCCTGGAAAATAGAGCAAGCTCAAATAAACAGCCTAGTGCTGAACCTCAAGTTACTGCAAAAGGAGGAACAAGATAAAACCAAAGCTCATACTAGGAAGAAAATGATAAGGATCAGAGCAGAAGTTAATGCAATGGAGAATAAGAGAATGATACAAAATATCAATGAAGCAAAGAGTTGGTTCTTCAAAAGGAAGAATAAAATTGACAGACCCTTAGGCAACCTTATCAAACTGTGAAATTGAAAATGTAATAAAAAGCCCATCAACAAAGAAAATCCCTGGTCCTGATGTCTTTACTGCTGAATTCTACACAACTTTAAAAGTCTGATACAAACTTATAAATTCTAAACTCCCAAAGTGAATCCAAGCTATCTCTGATGGTTAACTGTGGTGTCAAATTGAATAAGGAACACCCACCAGTTGGCTTAGCCCTGTTCTAAGTATGTCTGAGGTATAATCTTATGGAACAGGAAAGAACCACTCTGGATATGTGTGACACCAACCAATTGGATGGAACATAGGGGAAAAAAGGAAATCTCACTTCTCTGCCTTTGGAGAAGCTCTAGTATTCACTACCACCTATGCGCTTCTATCTCCAGGCTTCCAGCACAGACTCTTCAGCCTTTCAGTGCAGACTTAGGCTTCCTGAGACACACTGCCAAGTGGCTCAGCAGTGAGCATCAGGATTTGGACTACTGACTGGACATTAGGGTCTCATACTGCCATTTTGTGTACTTTCACATGTGACTGATCAGGTAATCATTTCATGCCTACTTTGTAAACCCTTAAACATATCTCATATTAACTCAGTTCTATTAGTGAACACTAATATACTATTTCTTTGCATCAAATAGACAACTACCAAGGCAGTTTAACTGCATGAATATACTGATTATAAACTAATAGAGCTCTGAAGGAGAGTACCAATAAATATAGACAAGATAACCTATCCAGTACGTGGATCATTGAGAAAGGAGACAGGAAAAAGAAAGACAAAAGGATAAGACATATTTGGATAAACTGTGCCGTGTGTAGATGGAGAAGAACATGGATACAAAGAAAAATATAGATAAGAAAACAAGAATTACTAACTGGCTCAATATCCCAAATAATTTAAATCCACTTTTAATTTCTTTAGCATAGGAAACAACTCCAACAAAACTCACTATTCTCCCCGAGAAAGCTAATTTCATTAAATATCTCCACCACTCATAAATTGCTAATGAAAAAGGGAAGCTGTTCTTGATGCTCTCTCCCTACCATTTAGTTTCTAATCATTAATTTCTATAGATGTTACCTCCAAAACAATGCACAATTCCATTTTCTTATCTCTAGACCCACGACCTACTCTCTCTCCTCCTGGACTGTGAGACCCCTGATAAAATAATGTGCTTCCTACTCATTCTTAGCACAGGTTGGGCACAGAGCTAAGGATGATCAACCACTCCAGGGCACTTTCATCATAACAATGTACAGTATTACCACACTTTTAAAGCATTCTTTCTCTTAATACTTACAATTTGTTGTAAAAAATTGTTCCTCCTATTTTTTTAGGTAAGGATATTGATAACAAAGATTAAAATTATTTGCCAAACTAGTGGAGGGGGGATGTGAGTTGAAGGAGGCCTATTCCAGGTCTGATGCTCCAGCCCTCATACTGTATGTCTCGTACCTCCTCAATTGCCCCTTCACCTCCCCCCACGGAGGCGGTACACGGAGGAGCTTCTTGTAGACTTTCACAGCACTGTAATGCTTGAGGCTCTCTGGCCATGTTCCACTAGGACTTTCCTTCTAATTAGAGATCAGCTCAAGTAAAAACAAATAAATTTTGGCTTTGAAAGGCATCATTCAACCTAAAAAGTGATCCTGGCTTATAATAACTAATACTTGGCAACCATAAAATCTGCTGCTTAGTTCTCTTGCTGCAGAAAGCCAAAGTGACTGGTAGCCAAAGTTGCTATGATGGTGCTTACAAAAGGAACAAAACATATGTATAGAGGGGGGAGGGGGGAGTTGAAGGGTGGGAAGGAGAATGGGAAAAAATGAGAATTAAGTCGTGTCATATACTGGTACAAATTCTCCAAGTTGAGTGTGATTATGATGTATATATAAAATGTACCAATTTAAGAATCTGATAAAAAAAGTCAAAGTCAAGAAGCTGTAAAATGGCTTAAACCTACAATTCAAGGTCAAGATTAGGATGAAACAAATGAGACAGCTGGGGTCTTGTGTTTCAACTGACCTGCTGTCAAGCAGGCGACAGTGCTGCATTATACAACACTGAGGATGAGTGTATTAATTTTTTTTGTCATTTCCTGTTTTATAGTTCAGGCTGGCCCTGAGCTTTCTAGACCAGGTAAGCCTGAAACTCATGGCAACCTTCCTGTCTCTGCCTTCCAAGTGCTAGGATTGCAAGCATAAGCCACCACACCCAGCATGGATGAGTCTATTCTTAAAGATATATCCAAAGTGTCTCTGTCCCTTACTATAATTCAGCCTTGTCATAATTCATATTATTGATGATTGAAGATCATTACTTTGCACGGTTTCCACTGTAAAATGCGTCCATCTACACAAATAGCTTTAAAGGAGCCCGACTACCTCCAACCTGAGCCTTCCGCGGATCCACTCCTTCGCGAGTTTCACTTGAGACCATGGATCAGCAAAATATGGAGGGACTGTAACACCACTGGCCAAAATGTCCATATTTATTGTGACATTTGAGCTTCTCAATCTATCTCCTCTGTTTCTCCTTCCACTGATCACGTTTTCTGGAGGTGAGATGGTGATTAGATTCTATCCACTGTCTACCTGAAGTCTGGCTTTGCAAAAAGGACAAACATTCCTTTCTCTACATCTGCTCTTAGAAGTAACAGTGAACTTCTGTACTGTTAAAGTAAAATACCCAACTTCATTTTCTTCAATGCTTTATACCATCTAGTTAGGCACCCCACAGTTCTTATACTTTAATTATATATTTCATTACACATCTGGATAATGGAGATATGGTTAGTAACACAACATTTACAAAACCTTCTATATTTTTAAGTGTTTACCACAAAGTGAAATTACAAAGACAAAGACAGAAACTAATGTGTCAAATATACTTTTGCCACAGTTATTTTTCTTAACCAATAAAATGGCTTGTGGAAGAAGAGTTTACTTAGGCACAATGATGTTACATAAATCACACGGGGAAATTTAAAGTCCATGAAGCTATCCTTCCGTTTCTTGCCCCCAGCTTAATATCAAGGGTCTTCAAATAGATAGTTTTATTATTAAAGTCTTTTTCTTTTGGAAATTGCAATTCTGAAAGTCTTTCAGTATTTTTATGGCCTAGCAGTTCCACTCAGTAATATAACATCATGGCTTAATATTTAGCATAGAATATGGAAAAACACCAAAGGGGATAATTAAGTTCACCAAATGGGACACTGGATTCGTTCATGAGCCATTGATAAAATGAAGACTATATATTAAACTTGTATAACAACAGTTCCACTCTCTGACTCTACTTGGTCATGTTGGTTTTTCTTGGTAATTTTTTTTTCTTCAAAGCGAAGAGCCATGAAATTGGCTTAATGTAAAGAAGAAAACATTAAATAATAGAAATGAAGTGATAGCATTCACTCATATTTGTATCTTGCCTAACCATTCTTGCAGCCTCACCAACATAATCAAGGAGCAGTAAAACTATCTGTATACAATTATGATTTGAAAACCTATTATATCATCATGAACTTCTTTACTCAGCTCAGAACATGATTTCCAAAACTTCTGTATCAGTGAGAACAATTTGGAATTACTTTTGTTGTCCTCAAAAGGCCAATCGTTTTTCCCTATCAGGAAGGATGGCAAGAGTTTGATCGGAGTAATTTAAATTTATTTCAAAGTCATAATCCAATGTCTATTACTGAATTTATTTTATTGCCACTTTATATTGGCATTTGCCAAGACTTTTTAAATCTTTTTTATATCCACAATAATTTTTGCTCATTTTCAAAGTGGCAAACCTCAAAGTGGTCACATCACACCTGCCTTTTTATTTTATTTTCCCCCTTATTTTAACACCAACTTTTCCTCTTCATTTCCTACTTGCTCCACTGGGATCCCTAAAACACAATTTACAGTTGTTGCTAACCCACAGCATCGCCTCCCAATCACTACATGCTGCTGCACTGGGATTCACAACTTATGCCTCTTCCTTGAAGTTTTTAAAAATATCTTATGAGATGCAATGCATTTCCATAGAGACTCAGTGGTATAAATCATTTTCTACACATCCCAGGTCATTATGGAACTCTTTGTAAAGAGACTATAATTTTACTAGACTCCAGGTTTTGTTGTTTGTTTTTTGGTGTTTTTTTTTTTCGGTATATACAGTATATGAAAAGGCAGGAACTGACAATAATAGTGAGGGCTTCCAGAAATATATGGTCTTAGGTAGAAGTTGATAAAAAAAATAGGGCCCCAAAACTTTAATATTTAAAAAATAACATGAAATTTAAAGATCTGTTTCATTGCAATTATAGTAGTCTTAAATACCTTATATTCTCAGTTCGTATACATATATATATAAAATCATTAATTCATTTAAAATGTTTTCTGAGCAACTATCAGTCTCAGAAATGTCACGAAGTCAGCTGCCCCTTCCTAAGACCTTGAGGAAAATGGTTTGTGAGTTAACTGTCCATTTGCTCCTATGCACTTCTAGTTTTTTTTTTTAATTTCTTATACCTTTACAGTTCTGTACAAGTTCTAACCAGTTACTCAATTATTTGAAACCAGAATGTTCTTTATGTTTTTTTTTAAATAAGCAGTACTACTAAAAGACTGGCACAGCATGCTGTCTTCCTGGAGAGAACTGATAATGCTTCCCTCCAATGTGCAGGGACTAGGTCAAGTAAGAAAGCATGTTTGAGCACTACTTTCTTGAGTTTTTTAGGGATTCCAAGAGAAATGTATTAATTTAAACATCTTTTTCCTCCAAATCAAATAGTTATCCCTCAGTATCTGCAGTGGATTAATTCTATAACTTCTGGAGAAAGCAATACCTATGGATGTTCAGAATCCTCTTATGAAATGATGTGTTTCTGTTTAAAGTGCATACATCCATATATATGTACCTAAACATGAAGTTATCTTTAGATTTTAATACCTTATGCATTATAAATAATGCATTGAAGATAAGTAGATATTATATTGCAGGTAGGGCTGCCAGGTGTGGTGGCTCACGCTTGTAATCCCAGCACTCGGGAGGCAGAGGCAGGAGGATTGCTGAGTTCAAGACTTGCCTGGGCTACATAGTGAGCTGAGGGCCAGCCTGAACTACAAAGTGAGACCCTGTCTCAAAAAAAAAAATTGATATATATTGCAGGTAGGGGATAATTAACAGAAAAATAAGTCTGTAGATTCAGTACAGATGCTATCACTGTAGGCCTAGTTAGTAGTACATATATCATCAACGATCTAAATTTTCCATTCACTAGATGACCCTATGGATGCCAAACCCACTCATTTTGAAAGCTGATTATAGATAAATAATTTGCAGAGTGTAAATAATTATATTGAGGGTAAAACTTATCCAATATAGATTTTATCTTCTGTCAAGGTTAGAGAAGCTGGCTTTTAGCATTTTATTCAAATGGGGTGGGTAAAATGTGGGAAACTGGAACCTGAATACCTAGAAGTGACAGACAGTGGTGGTTTTAATGGCCCTGAGAGTATCAAATGTTATGATTTACCTAAAGTTGGATACAAATTTGTTTAAAGTCTAGGACTGGATTCACAGTAGGCAACCTTCTCATTCTCCTTGTTAGGGAAGATCAAAATTTCTTCTAGCTGCCGCACACTCTCCTTTAAATTTGTCATAACTCTACCAATGAGCTTCCAGTTTGGGCCTTCACAGAGTAAGATACATAAGAAATGTGCCAACTGCTTGGAAATGAGCTGAAGAATGCTATCAGAGGTGTAAGGGCTTCCTTCTAGTGTGAATTTCCTCCTGAAGTCCCAGGCTGCAGCTTCCCAACAATAGCTCTGTTCTTTTTTTAAGAGTAGGAGAAGTTTATTGAGAAAAAAAAGTGTCTGCCTAAGAGAGACAGAAGGGGGACATGCAAGTAGGTGACCCACTCACTTCACTTCCCCGGGGTTTTCATGGAACAAAACCATGAGGTGAGGTGAATTCAAGGTGGAACGAGACTATAGTCAACCAGTAACCTTATAAGTACATTGCAATCAAGTACAGTCCCTTAGGTAATATGAATTAAATGGGGAGCCATGGGAAAGCAAGTCATGTAGCAAGTACACAGATTTTTTAGTGAGAAATACTTCTGGAGAAAGGTGAGTTAAGACCTTTCCCAACACCCAGGTGATGGATACCTACTTGGAATATCAATCACTGCTATTTACCCTATGTGAATGTGGTAGTTTGTCTCCTTTTGTAATATTAGCCTTCAGTAAATGTCTCTTAATTGTCCTCTCTGTCGGCTCCCTGGCAGTCTTCCATTTGAGCCAGACCTATCTAACTGCCTACAAGATATCTAATTAGCTTACCTATCTACAACATTCTCTATAACATTTTTATCCCTTTTCATGACAACATTTCCATTGCAAGTATGCTTACCCTACCCTTAGCCGCATACTTGACAATAACAAAATACATAAATGGACAGTTTCTATCCTTGGAGAGTTTACTTCTTAGTTTCTACCCTTGTAGGTAATAAGACATTCAAATATAAATGCAAATACAAGCCACATATTAAGGCAATACAGGAAGATAGGTGTTCCAAAATTGTAGTGAATTTGAGTCCGATAATGAACAATCTAAAGAAAACTACAGGAAGATGGATCTACTCCCTGTGGCCATACATCACAATGATTATTAATTTGTAAAAAGATTTCTCCCTTGAAGGAAACAGTCTGCATGATAAGGCTGTGAGCATGAACAGCCATAAAGCATCACATGGATTTTTCTCACTCCTTACACTTCATAGCTGAAGTTCCTTCACAGAGCACACATTTCAACAGCTATGCAAACAAAGTCAAAGCAACGTGTCTAATTGAATCTTCACTATTAAGTCAATTCGTGAAATATTTCACCATTGCCTTTTAATTTCTATCCCAAGTCTTGTCTGAAGGTGATAATCACGAAGACTGCTGCTGCAGGAGGCAGGCAGTTGTCACAATTTAAAAGCCCTTCATTCCTGACACAGTGGAGCACAAGGCAAAAATGAGGTTGCCCTTTAAATGCCATGACTATTTTCCTTTCACATTGCTCTTTTATTTTACAAATGAAGTACTCTCCAGTGATTGTGCTAGAATGCAAAGCCAAAAGTCTCCAACATTCACATTATCCAGAGATTTGAACGTATCCTAAGAACTGCTGACTCCTAGAGAAAGAAGAAACTATGAATATCAGTACTAAGACAACAGTTTTGGAACCAAACTAAAACAAACAAACAAACAAAACAGAAAGAGCCCAGTATTTAGCTCAGTGGGTCCAACAGCTGCCTCACAAACTCAAGGTCACAAGTCTGAGCCCAGACATAAAAATTTTTTTTTTAAAAAAAGCATAAAAAACAGGGATGACTCCAAAGCCTCAGAGGTTTCTTTTGAACTGCCCCCACCGAACCTTTTAGAATATTACTTCATCAAAGATGGTGATCCAAAGTGTACTGAGACGTTTTCATCCCGTTCCAGGTTAAAGAAAGAGTTCTCATGTTTAGCTGAATAACCTCATGGTTTGTATTTGTTTAGAGACACTGAGCAAGAACTGTGGTTAGGTTTTATCACTGGTAGGAACTACTGGTATGAATTAGTGACTATGTGGTCTGTACTCTGGCTTGGAAGTAAAACAGATTATAATAGAATCATACTCTAGTTCCTCATGAAAGATCAGTAACTCAATCGGTCCAAATTAAATATAACATATCGGATAGTATCTTGGATTCTGGAACTAAAATGCCTAAGTTTTATTCCTTTATACATAATTTCTCTAAGCTTCTCCTCATTTGTAAATAAGGATACTCATATTTACGTTACAAAGTTATTACAGATTGTATTAGTAAGATAGGAAATGCATGGTACACTGTAGGTTCCCAATATTATATTTTCTGCTGTCCCAGTCCTTCACAATTAACTTCTTTAAAGTTTATGGTTCAGTTTTTCAGTGTGAGTAAACTTTTCTATTGTCTTCATTTTCATCATTATCATCACCTAAATTTACATTGTATAGGGCATTTTACATTTATGATCTCGTCAAACATTTACCGCTTGACCACCTTCAATAACATAAGTGGCTAAGACATTCTCATCCGTAGACTTACAGCGACGGTTACAAGATAGTTATTCCAAACACTGAACAGAAGCCTACCACTCTGGTTTTTACTCATTTGTCCCTGGCCTCTGTCGCAGTAACATTTTTTAAAAACTTCATACTTCTTCTACAGAGCAGTCCCTGTGAAATCTGAAGGTAGTTATTTGTGCGACTCTTTCAAATCTCTAAGAAACTACACAGCATCATAGAAATTCTCTGATGATTCTTATTTAAGCATACTGACTCCTGAGCATGGCCCCACAGACTCAGCATCTCATGTTTTTATAGCCAACCCCTGAGTCCTATGCAGGTAGCCCCAAGATCACACCATAGAAGACTAGTTTCTCAGATAACCATAATTTACTTCTGCAGCTTTATTCTCCCCCATTTCTCCATCCTGTATGTTCTTAGAAACCAAATATGGGCTATGTCGATGATCTGTGGCTCATCTTTGGGTTCTCACAACTGGCAGCACCAGACAGAAATCAGAGAAAAGGAGCTTGGGGATCTCCCCTCCTTCTCCCTTAGGTTCCCCAGGATTAGAGCAAAGATGGGTTTTTTCAGGGGCCCAAATTCTAGTCACCACTTCTGATTTACAACAGTTGTTTCTTTCTGCTGTATTTCAGGACTTCAAAAAGAAATGACTCTTTCCTCTTCTTAGTCGCAAGGAGCCACAATATTCCTAGTGATTTCTCTGTATTGTACCCATTCTTTGTAAATGATAATTATTAAAGTCTCTTCCAAAGTGCCCAGTTAGCATTAGCTATTAATACATGTAATGTAGATTCATCTCAAAATAATTATTAGGGGAAGAAGTCATGCAAATGGAGGGGGAGAAGTCATGCAAATGGAGTATATAGTCCATGACATGTAAACAAAATTTTAGAAAACAATGTTTTAGAAAATACAAACCAACTTGTAGTGACAGAAAGCAGGACAATGGTGGCAGCAGGGTGGGAAATAGATGGGTGTAAGTTGAAGGGTTAGAGAAAGACACAAAGTATCTCTCAGGGCCAATGCATATGTTTATATTCTTGACTATGGTGATGGATTCCCAGAGGAACACACACCTCAAAACTTATCTAATTGTGTATTTCAAATGCAAGTAGCTCCCTACATGTTGACTAGGTTGCCAAAAACCAGGTAAACATTCTTGAGAGGAAAAAAAGTAAATGCTCCCAAAGGACAAAAATAAAAATGAAAAATAAACATTATACAAGTTAGAAATGAACTTATATTTGAGTTTTTAAAATAGTCTCCAGTAAAGATGCACTATTTTCCTTTTTCAGAGTGCCTGGGTGAGAGACACACTGTCTTCGACACCTCTGGTTCAAATGCCCTTCTGTCTTCTCCACCCATGTCATCTAGGTATGTCGTCTAGGGGAAGTTAGACTCCAGAAGTCTGAATTTGCTCACTCTGAAATGGGCCCGTAACACCAACCTCCTGGAGCACGTATGGAATACACACACATATGTATGATGAATCACTTAACTAAGAGAGTGTCACACAGTAAACGTTTGAAAAATTTAGCCATAATCACTCTCATTCTTTTTCAGCCCAAATCAACAATTTCTTAGGCACTAAGTCCAATGAAGAAAAAGGAAAGCTTGTTTACAAACATACCAGAACACAGGCACATCAAATAACTGTATCATATGAAACAGATATAAGTTGAAATATAAGTAAATGAAAATTTTAACAGATTTCAAATAGATTATGTCTAAAACTATTTCATATTTTTAGCACCATATTTCTGAAGTAGAATTCTTTTAAAGTAAATATCTGATGAGAATTTAGGAACACATTTCAATAAGGGGAGTTAAGACTTCAAATTAGAAATAAAACAAGGGTTAGCTGGATGTTTTAAAAAGTCCATTAAGGTAAGAGAAGCCCAGATACTAGTCATATTCATTGATTTAGTTTGATGAAAGTCCAAGATAAAAATGTAGAAAAAAATAAGGATTAGACCAAATCCTATATAATCTTTCCAGTAGGATTACTTACGTCTGAAGGTATTTTCTCATCTTAAGATAGCACCTTGAAAATTCTAGGCTTATTGGGAACAAGAAGATAACATGAATCCTTTCAAATTTATTTAATTTTTAAAAATAACTCACATGGGCTACATGGGAAAACGGCTTAGTCTGAGAATAAACCCTGGGGCAACATTTGGGTCCACATTCATTATAGTCTGTGCAACACTGTGTCATTACTCCAGGTTCCAAGTGGAATCAATAGCAAATCATTTGACTTTGTAATAGCAGAAACAGAAGACACCACCAACTTAATCAAAGAAAGCTGTCTAAAAAAAAAGGTAGCAACATGTACTACATGAAAATAACTGTAAAAAATTCCAGGATCGAGTATAGTAACAGCCTAAGATCTAACTTTTAGACGAGTGCATATATACAAATCCCTATGTATATACATCCTTGCATATGATTTTAAAGTGGATGAATGTCTTGATAAATATATGTGAGAGCTATTCCTCTAAACTGAAAAGGGTGATTTTATTTGTAGAAACATTCTACATGTGAGTAGAGATGAACCCCAGCTTCTTGTGGCTTTAACTGCTTTCTATATTTAGTCAGTTCACTCACATGATTTGATTTTCCTTCTATTAATAGCTAGAAAGGAAAAGAAGGGGAGGCTAGCTATTGACTGAGATTGGTATTTCCCATCCTCAGCCATATCTAAATTCATCACTGGGCAAATTAAGTAACAGAAAAAAATACATACAGGGACCCTCAGGGTAACAGAGTTACTTCCTTCCTGTTTCCTCAGATACCTTTAAAATATCTATGTTAAGAATCACAATCACAGGGCTGGGAATTTAGCTCAAGTGGTACTATGCCTACCTTGGAAGGTTTGATCCCTGATGCTGCAAAAAAAAAAAAAAATCACAATCACCTCTCAGATGACACATTCAAGGTGGACCACCTCTCCTAGACATTGTGAGTGGGACAGTAGGTGAAAGTGTGTGTGTGTGTGTGTGTGTGTAGCAGAGGAGGGTGATCTTTGGAAAGCTATGTACTTCACCAAAAAAATAATAGACTGAACTTCAAGGAACTCAAGGCAACATGTAATTTAATATTTAAGGTGAGTATACTGAGGTCCAGGGAAGTACATGATTCACTTAAAGGTTTCTATTTGTTCAAAAATAATTAAAGAACTCTAATAATCTACCTATTTATTTTTCTGTATTTCGGTTGGCCTCAGCCTCTGATTAAATTTTGTAGGTTACTAGGGTATATTAATAAATTTGCATTGTGATTTCAGAAAAGAAACAAATAAATAGACAGAAGAGAGAAGCATTGGGTTAATTTATTTCCAAAAAAAGATCATAAAATTAAGCTATGGAAATCCAAGCAAGACACTTTTTTGTAGTGAACTATGAAGTGAAATAGTATTCATATTCATTTGCTGAGTCTGTTAGCAAACAGGTTAGTTCATTTTGTTGATTAACTCATTAATTCCAGCAATCAATGACCATTATTAAAACGGTTGTTGTCAAGTTTAATATTTTCAAAGAACATAGCACGGGGGTTGCAGTCAAGGAGTTCCTGGTCTAATGCCTCTTAAGAAAATTTCCTGTAAAAGCTCTACATTGAAGATGAAGAAGCAATCATAAGAATAAAGTAAAATCAGCTTCATAAAGAGTGGGTTTTCTCATTATTTTTGGGAGGCATTCAATACTATAAGTCTTTAATTTTGATTAACTCATTTCAAATGTAAGAATGTTGCTTTCACATCATTTATAAAGATTTTTAAATTCCCAGTTTTCTAGTGTTAAAAGAACTAGACTCATTCATAAGATACAGTGGACCCTCAAGTTACATTTGAGAGTTGGTCCTTCATATTTGCAGCTTACACATCCAGGAATTCAATACAGGGGACCCTCAGGTTATGACTGGCCTGAAATAAGAGCAACTTGGGTTATAAGAGAGTTTCACTTTTAACTTGCCATGTCTTGAGTTACAACCCAAATGCTGGCCAGTACTGCTTTCAGATGGTCTCAGATATAGATTTAACTTTTAAAGGCTTCTGGAAGGAACATTTACAACATCTTTTCTTGTGTGGAGTTAATTGAGAAATCCTGGGTCAGTGTCTCTGCAAAGACACTGAGATTAGCCTGTGTAAAGGAGAGAGACTTTGAAGGCTGTGTAGAGGAGCTGAGCTTTCAACTGACCAACTTGAGTTACAATCAGTTCTTGTGAACAAAGTGAATTCATGTCAGGACCACTACTGTTATTAACAATAATATTTTCAATAACAATACTAATATTTATCAGTGACTACTCTGAGGGCCCACATGTTTCAATGCAGTTAGGTTTAACCACACTCTAAGAAATAACTGAGTTCAATCAGCTCTTCTTATCCATTAGTTCTCTATCAAAGGCTGGACAGACCATTGATCAAAAGTATTTTTTTAAAATCTGTATCCATACTGAACATGCACAAACATTTTCTTATTATTATCCCTGAAAAAAGTATAACTGTGCATAGCATTCATATTGTGATGGATATTATAAATCTGTATGTGACTTCAGATATACAAGAGAATATGCATAGGTTATATGCAAATACTATGCTATTAAAATGAACAGGCATAGATTTGGATGCATATAGTGGGAAATAGAATATGTAGTTACTGAGAACAGCTTTATTAGTAGTATTACCCATCCAAAGTCAAGGAAGCTAGAACACAAGCATCCTTTTATGCCTGGTCCTAAAGTCATACTGCTAAGCAAAGGAAAAAATCAGGTTTGAACACAAGTTCTCTCTCCAACGTCTCAATTCACCAATGGACTTGAATTGCCTTTTATATTATCCTGGCTAACAAAGCAGTTAAGAATGTGGGCTTTGAGTTAAGAAAATGAGTCAAAATTCCATTGTTTCTTAAGAGTGTCACCTTTGGCAGGTCAACTCCACTACATTTACCCACCAGAAAATGATGGATACACACACACACGTGTGCACGTGCACACATATACACATATCTGATAGGACTGTTATAAGAATTAAATGAAAACATATGCTTGAAGCAACTGGCATAGAATCAGAATAAAAGTTCAGCAAATGGTAAAGCTCTTCTTATTGCTTTTATTAAACATTACATCTGATAATAACTTAAAGGCAAATAATTTTTAACCATCCAATACTTTATGGTATATGGCAATAAAAGCACACAGGGATAAAAAAAATCAGTCTTAACGGAAACTGCCAAGGGACATAGAACAAGATTAAGAGAAACAGGAAAGGGAAAGACCATCTGCTATAGGAAGGAGAAGAATATAGATGCTACTTCTAATTTGAAAGAACTGGAAGAAAAGGTCAAGGGAAATTTTAAATTAATGTAGTCGATAAATATTAGGATCCAATATCTCGAATGTCAAACGTAATTAAGGAAAAAGTAAATGTATGCACAAAATTAACTTTCAAATTCATGGCCAACTTATACTTAAGTCTTCTTGGTTGTCTTCTATGGTTGTCTTCTCTTTTAGGAAAGAGAATCAGAAGGAAAACTCATTTTTAAGAAGCCAGTGTAATATAGAGCACTGGCTAAAAGTAAGGAACCTGATTTGTTGACATTGTATGACAGAATAATTCACTTACATTGGTAACTTCTCTTTTCTCCCTGCTTTAATCTCTAGTCAGGCCTTCTTTGCTCTCTGGGATGAAGGTGAAGATAAGGTAAAAATAATCTGAAGTTAACTGTTCTTGAGGTGGGCCTTTATACCAAAAGATAAGCTTAGATCTCAGAAACAACATAATGGAATGCTCAAACCTGTCCATTGAGAAGAGTTTAATAAAGGCTTTTTAAAAATATGTGGAAAGATTTGTGGAACTGTGAACAATTCTGTTCAATGCAGAGACTAAAATATGTCAATGGTAATACCATTGGCTTTAAAAAGAAAAGAATCCATTATAGGTCTCTCTGAGAGGACCTGTGATCTTCAGGAGAATGATGAACCCACACTAGCTGAGCAAAGGCAGATCTGAGGGAGTGGGCACTCTAATCTCACGCTCCCTTACTGCACCCTCTAATCTGCCAAAATATCTACTGCCAGAAGACAACTGGCAATCAGAAAGCAAACCTTCTTTGGTACTATGCTCACACACACCAAGCTTCAGGTATGAGATTAGGGTAAACACGTTAGAAAGTAGACCTGCAGGAACAGACAGAAGTATAAACAGGGAAAGTCGGCAGGGAGGGGGTGGGTAGGCAGGGACATGGGTAAAAATGAGAATTGACCTGTGTCACATATTGGTACAAATTCCCCAATGGTTTGTGTGACTGTGAGCTGTGTATATAATGTACCAGTAAAGTTTACTGAATAATGAAAAAAAAAAGAAAAACAGAGAAAGTCCAGTCCGCGTAGATAAAGGACACGGCTAGGATCTCTTCCAGCTTTCCTGGAGGATGGTGCCTCCAGGAAATGGAAAGGTGCCAGGATGGATGTCGCCTTCTCAGCCTTAGGTGCTTGGATACTGGGAAGTAGGTTCAAACTCAGCCAAGAGTGTGGAGGAGCAGAGGGGTTAGGACTTTAAGGGACATCCATGGGCTGACAATGAGAGCAGGATTTCTTTATATCATGGTTCAGAGAGGATGTATCATCTGGTCAACGGCACAGTCTCCTATCCGTTAAATTCAGCAGTGTTAACTATGTTAGGTAAGTAGTTACCTAACTAACTAGAAACTATGGTTCGAATTCAATTTTTCTCATTGGGCCAAGGTGCTGTGGGGAATTAATCACTGTGCTTTTCATTTACATTTTCAGGAAAATGTTTTTGCAGTCATTTATATTACCTGTCTCTCCTGGCCAGTAGTAGACTGGACCCATTGAAACTTCTAGTTTAAATGAGAAATGGAAATTCGGCTATCTTTGAACATGCACCAAACAGACACAATGTAAAAAAAAAAAAAAAAGAATAATACATAATTACATTACAAAATTTTTTATTTGGATCCTCTAAATTCCTAAATTATATAAAGGGGTTCAGAATACTTGTTGGTAGTTGGATTAAGAGACACATTCTCAGACTTGAAATGTAACTAAGCTTGACAGGTTTAACAGTTCTGTTTAAACAGCGGGTTAAATTAGAAAATAGATTTTTATTTTAGGAAAATATCTCAAACACTTGGAAGACCAGAGGGTATGCCTTGAGTGGGGGGTGATGTTCTATTTTAGAGGAGGGGCACTTTGATTGTATTGACGTGGTGTACAGTAGCTCCAAAAGGGATAGAAGTGTAGTCTTAGAAAAAAAAATAATCATCATGCAAATCACTATTATCCGTAACAGTAAAAATGAGCATGATTGGTTAAGTATGTAATTGATTTCTAATCTGTAGAAAATTTGATAACACACATTTTACCGGCCAGGAGGAAATGAGCTGGTTTTGCATCTATTATTATATTCATTTCGACATTCTTGATTATGCAGTTATTTCCCTGTCCTTCAAGCTCACCTTTGAGTTCAGTTTTAGCATCTTACTAGTTACCACAGTACAGAATGCTACATACATATTTGACTGATCATCACTTTATATTCCTATAAGTCATAATTATCTCTGAACTTTATATAACTTGTTTAAATTTGCTTATTGATTTGTGAGGATTTGATTATTCAACAGATGCTCACTTGTATTCACTGTGTCCCGGGATGTGTGTGAGACACAGGCGACAATATGGTGAGGAATGCAGGGAATACCCCAGCCTTAATGAAGGTCCTAGTGTAGTGCAGGTGTCGGGCACTGGAATTTATGTTTGGGTCAGTGTTCACTGTCAAAAGACAAAAATAAAGCAAATTTAACTTAAAGATCTAGTTCCTTTCATTATGATTCGATAAGCAACACTTTATTCTATAGAATATCACATGTGGAAGGTTTGATATCATTTTACATCATGGATTAATGAATTTTATTTCATATAGGTGCCTTGAGATTTCCAAGTGGGCACGAAGTGGTTAGGTAAGAGTAAGTCCTCCCTATTTGTGGGTTCCCATCTTCATGGATTCAACCAACTATGCAACAAAACTATTAAAAAATACTGGATCTGTACTGAACGTGTACAGACCTTTTTTGTGAGTATTTCTTAAACAACAGAGTATAACACCAATCTACACAGCATTTACATTGTATTAGCTTTAAAAGTCATCAAGAGAGTATTTATCCAAGAGGATTAAGCAGGTTATATCCAGCATCATCATCCCACTTCATGAAAGGGATTTGAACAGTCATAAATTTTGCTGTGCACAGAGGTCCCACAAGCACAGGGGAGAGGCCACACATACAAAATTCAGCTCAGGGAAATGAGCTGAAAGAAGTAGATATAGGAGACAGAAAAACTGAGTGTGAACATCTTCAGGATTATAGATTTAACCTATGGCGGATCTATAGGAAATTATTATGTATTTGAAAAAGTTATCAAAAGATGACTGTAATTATTCATTATTACATAAGGAACCAGGAAGAGAAAGAGCTCGGCAGCAGGGAAGCGAGTATGCGAACAATACCCAAAGGCAGAGCATATAAGCGAGAAGAGTGGAAGGGTAACCTTCACCAGAGAAATCTTAACACACGATTGGATGATGCAATGAAAGATGCTGGGAATTTTGTATTGATACAAAGTTAGTTATAGCCTCTTCTTTACTCTATTTGAAGGGGAAAAAAAACTTCATCATTCCTTTACCTTTTTACATCTACAAAGTTTCATACCACAGCAAAACTTCAAACAGTGAGTTGGTCTGGGTTACGTT
>PVIC010038861.1:0-17401 GCA_004025085.1 Thryonomys swinderianus
TTTTAAATGTAGATTGTTTTGCTCAGTATTATCAATATTTCAGCATGCACTAAAACTAAATTATTCTGTCTCCGTATTTCCTTTTGGCCTAACAGTTTCAATTCTCTTTTAACACACTTCAGGTAGTACTTATCTAAGTTCCTGGATTCTCTGGTCACCTGCTTCTAGAAAAGATCTTCATGTTATCTTTTATATTAAACTATGTACAAGTGTATGGCATGCTTTCACTTTGTTGTGTAGAGCAGTTGATTATGTACAACAAGCATTATTGCTAAGTAGCAGCCAGGTACTGTACTAGACACTGAAGGAGAACTAGAGTCTTCATTTAATTATTTCTATTCAAAGCAACATGGTACAAATGACAGGCACAAATAATAAGTTTTGATTAGAAAGGAGTTAACTTTTGAATTAAGCCTTGGAAATGAGAACTATTTTAGAGAATAGAAGAAAAGTCTTTCACTTGGTGGATGAGCAACTGGAAAGACAATGCAATGAAACAGCTGAACATCAGGAATGAGCGAAGTAGTGACATTAATTCAAGGTGTCTGAATAGAATACAGAGAAATGAAAATGAGAACATAGAGGCAGTTAGATATCTAGTTGTAAAGAGTCCGAGTGCCATGATGAAAAGTGTGCAAGTTTAAATAGTGGGAGGAAGTTTTTCAGGGCAGAAGTCATCCTAGTTTTGCCTAATTTGATACACTAATATTGGATTTCTTATCAACACAATTTTTAGACAAAGCCGTTCCCCGATTTATTCTTTGTGTGGTTACCTATAGGATGCAAATCAGGAAAGCAGGGCAACCCTGATAACCTCTCTCTGAGGAACTTCTCACCCTGTACAATTGGGTGTAGGCTCTTGGGATCCTAGCCTACATTTCCCCTCTCCTCCGCATATTCAAGGTGGTCACAATCCTGCTAAGCAGCTGTGCTATACCTGTACGTTTTTAGTTAACTTATTAATTCATCAGAATATACATTAAAATGTTTAGGGAAGGAATTACATCTACACTAAACATGCATAGTATTTTTACATAGCACTTATATTAGATATTGCATGTAATCTAGAGAAGATTTAAAGTACTTAAGAGTGTGTGCATAGCCTATGTGCAAATACTATGCCAGTTCATATGACAAATTTGAATGTTTGTAGATTTTTATATCTTCTTTGAATTCTAAGAACAATCCTCCATGGACGTTATGGGAATGCTGTGTATTTTCAATCAATATTTACATAAACAAGAAGTCAGTAAGAAAAACTTTTTATGTTTACATATCTATGTCTATTAAGCGATTAGAAATGTTTTACTGTCTTTTTAAAGCTTTTTATGTTTGTATTAACTTATACTAAATATAAAGTAGCTTAAATAATAGTACATGTGACCTTCTCAATCTTTCATTGGATAGGTAGTATATTTTCCTCCATTTACTTGCCAAGGGCAGTTTTGTTAGTAAACAATAAATACAAAATATTAATTTTAAGTCATTGAACTGCAGTCCTATTGCTTTCTAACACAGGCCAGGGCCAGTAATTTCTGAAATTTACTTATCTTGGGTGCTTGACTTATTTGAAATGAAACAAATATTGGCATTTTTTCAGAGTACAAATTTACTGTGATATTTCTACTCAGCGTCTTATCAGTAGATTGGTCACTCAGAGGTCAAATGAGTAGTACCCAGCCCTAAGGTTGAAACCCATATATTGTAGAAATCAATGACATCTTTGTTATTCTTTAGAAATATTTGTAAGGTTTTTATTGAATATGAAATGTAATTTAATACAAAATTGCACAAAAGTAAATTGTTGAAGAAATGCATCTTTTGCCAAATTTTATAGGTTAAAGATGTTTGATATTTTTTTTGTCTATCTCTGCCAAAAGTGAAAAATTTCTTACATGAGAAAATAAATCCTTTTTTAATTGAATTCTTTATTGGTACATTTTATGTACAGCTCACGCACAACACTGGGAAATTTGTACCAGTATATGAGACAAATTAATTCTCATTTTACCCACATCCCTACCCACCCCACCTCCCCACCCCCTATATACATGCTCTTTTATTTTCTCTCAGAATCATATTTATTCCTTCCCCTCATTGCATTCTCACACCAAATTCCCTTTGGAAATTTCCTATTTTACAAAAACTATCATACATTCTAGAACACATTTACTTCTACAGGTGTTCATATCAAAGAAAAGATGAAGAAAATAAATCTTATTGGGAAATGTCTCCTTATGTTACTTGCCTGGAAATACACACACACACACACACACACACACACATATGTTCATTTGGTAAGACACTGAGCCTCAGAACATTTAGGAAACAGTAGTAAATGATTAAACTGAAATAAGAAATCATGCTGTTTTGAATTTTGGTATGTTATTTTCTTTTACAGAAGATTATCAGATTATCAATGTTCTTCACCAAATGTTTTCATTTTTTCCTCAAACACAAAACAGGACAGGACTTCTCCATTTTTTAAAATTCAATTGTGGCCAAGTAAAATTCCTTGGTCCAGTGAAATGTGAACCAACAAGTTGTTTGACTTGTGGTCCATAGGTTGCATATTCTATTGTTTCTATGTTCCTTTAACACAGATGTTTCAGGAGTCCAGGTCCTGATGAGAGGAGCAATGTGATATAGTGGAGGAAGTAAGAAAAAGCACTTTTGTTACAAACCACTAAGATTTGTACCTCTTGTTAGCATGGCATCTCTTAGCCTTTCCTGACTGATACATTCATAAGCTAATTTTAACATTTTCCATGTTTTTAAATTATAATTTAATCCCATTGTCCATTAGCTGCATTTTTATTTGTATTTTTTAATCTTGTGAGTTACTGATACATATTAAACTTATGAAGTCTGGAATTTTTGTTTACTTTGTAGCTTTCTTAGACTGTAACTGCAGTACACTGGGTAATAATACTTCTGTGCCATTTAGATTGCTTCATTCTAAAAGTAAAAGAAAATCTGACAAAATGATTTAATAAAATTTTTTATTTTGGTGAATGTAAAAAAATGCAATTAGGTGCTACTGTTGAGACTCACAAGAGAAACATTTACATTAACAAGGAAGATTAATCATCCATCTATTTGGCACAACCAAAATTATTTTGTACAATGATATGGCCATTCTACATTATGGCATGTCCACATCCCTCTTAGATAACTAGTATTTAAAGGTGAAGAATGAATAAAAATGAACCTTATTCTCCCATTTGGGAAAAATGTCATTGGCACAACTTCATTCAGTGCTTCAAACAGTTACATAAACCAGACAAAAGTGAAATGTAAGATTTCTCCTTTCTTCTTTCAGACCAATTGAAGCCAATTTAATCTTCTACTAGAGCCTTTGAAAGTGTTCAGAGTAGAGTAGCTTCCTCACTCTATTTGAAAATCTTCAATTACTTCACTTTTCTCAAAAAATTGTTTAGTATTACAAGCAAGACTTTACTGACCAGTATAAGGGTTGCTTTCATTCTTTTTTTTTTAATCCAATAATAATGCCTTTGGAGAATACTGAGTTGGGCTATATTTTCCAAAAGTACTTTTAATTTTCTGATATCTGAGCTTCTGTTTGAGTCATTTCTTCTAAGAAAAATAGAATCCCTCCCCTTTTCTCTTCCACCTACTTTCCTTCCTTGACCTTTCTTGGATTGCTACCATGGATTTCTGAAGCACGGGTGATATTTGGAATTTTGAGTATATTACTTGAAGAAATTATGATTTATTGAATTATTGTATTACTGGTTGGCAACAAACTTGTGTTTTCTAACTCGCTAGCAAGATAGCGGATTCCAAATTTTCTTTTATAAAAAGGATGATTTCCACCTAAAAGAAGGGCTCAATAGAAACAAAATCGAATGGAAAAAGATTACTTTATTCTAAGTACACTTTGTCAGCACCACATCATCCATCTCTAATGTCTTCCTAGTTTGGTTAGTTGGTGAAATCTGTCAAAATATTTGCTGAAATATTCCACTTTTGTTTGGGGAAATACAACACTGTGTGTAATTCCTCCAAGTAATTTACAACTCTCATTCAGAACTGGAGACAGTCTTTGCTTAATCTTCCCACTCAGCATCATCAACTCTGTACTTATCAACAGTATTTCTATCAAGGATATCATCTCATTTTCATTTAGTTTAACTCAGTAGATTGAGCTTCAAAAATAGAGCTTCACTAAGTTATCTGAGGAAGAGGGAAATGCAAGGCCAGATGCCTGGGGGGTCTTTAGGTAACCGTAGTGTTACAGTCAGGAGTGTTTTATGGGTGCATATTTGCTACATGTTACTCTAACATTCATAGAGCATTGGAAGCAAGAAACTTTGCTTCTACTTAATCCTATAAGATGCTCATTAGTCAAAAAAAAGTGAAAGGATAAATGATGAAAATATAACTCGTGACAAATGATAGCACCATAGCCCAACATTATCAATTGGATTATAATTTATCTTTATTCATAACATGGGTAAATATTTAGCAGTACAGCTGATATCTTGCATGTTTTAAATATAACATTAATGCCAATTATATTGACATGTAATATTCTAGGTTTACAGAATTAAGTCAAGTTAGAGAACTCTCATTTATTCATGGCTAGTTTAGAACTTGATTTAGCAATACTAAATCATTTTTTAAATTTTTTGACCTTATGAATATTCTATCGACCATCTGTTATGCAGAACAATCAGTCATATACTTAAGGCTATAAAGTGAAAATTAATTTATAAGTAATGTACAGGCTGAACTAGTTTTGAATAAAACAAAATTGTGTCTGGGCACATAAATGTTCCATTTATGTAGTACATTTGCAAGTGTAATTACTTAGGGTCAAAGAATGTTTTAAAAAACCTCACAAACCAGTAATACTGCATGTTAATTTGAAAAAGTTTATATATGTTTTAGCATTGTGTATGCTGAGGAAATTATTTTTGACAGCATCATAAAAATAACGCAATCAAGCCTCAACTTCCTCTCTCAATTTTGCTTAAAATATCTCTCATCTACATTTTTACTAACACACATTTCTTTCCACAAAGTCTAACACAGTGATATAATATGATGATGAAACTTCAGTTATATCAGAATTTTGTCTTTGTTTCAGAATTGATTGTAATAGTGTCTGTTTTAGCACATATTAATTATACAGAGAAATTGGTTTCATTGTATTTGACCACTGCCTATCACAGCACATACTCCTCCCACTGTCCTCATTTCCACCTTAAAGAAGAGCTAGTTAGGGTTTAGATCTAGATGTCCTCCAAGGGGCTCATGTGCTCAGAGGCAGGGCTTTTGGCAGAGGATTTGGTAATAGGATACTATAGCTGGTCTGCTTTTAGGAGGAGGCATTTGGGTGGAAGAGGCAGATCGCCAGATTGTGGCCTGGGTTTATTTCCCTCCCCGCCCATTCTTTCACTCTCTGCTTCCAGTACCCTCGCCAACACCCCTCTGCTGTGTGATCACATTATGGATTGAAACTGGAGCCAAAATAAGCTACTCTCTTTAACCTGAGGAAGTCAGAAGTCTTGTCCTAGGGAACAAGAAAGTCAAAGGCTCCGTAGAAGTAAAATCTAGTGGGAAGTACTGCTCTTCTTGAACTATGACTTCTCATCACCTTATTCAGGTCTGATTTTTTTCCTAATAAGCTGAGTTTATTGGTAGACTTTAAGAATATATTAAGATCACATTCATCATTGGCATGACACATCTTGGTTTTAATTTTTCCAATTGCCCTTTCCTCCCTCCAATTCCCCCAATCATTTCTTCCTTTTTTTTACTATCAAATTATTTTTCTCCCTTCTTTGCTTTCCCTTGTCCCCACCCAGTTTCTGCATCCCTTTGAAAATTTTCTTCCTACTTCACAATATAATCATATATTTTGGACCTCATTTACACCTTCAGTTTCTCACACTACAGAAAAGATATGGTATTTAGACATCTGTGTTTTTTATTTCACTTAGTATCAACTAGTAAGCGAAATCTGTCAGAATTTACTGAAACATTTGTCTTTCACTGATTCCTTCAATCCCTTCTTCTTCTATAATAGTTTCCTTTCTACTTTCATGTTTTATTTCACCATAGTTCCCATATGAGAGATATTTATTTTTCTGGGTCATAGTTTGAAAACACGGAGTTTTCAAATGTATACTACTTTAAAATTTACCAGTGTTCCTACTAAATTCTGTGTTCAGTAGAGATAAGGTTTTTCACATTTTTATTATTATTTATATATTAACTTTTAAATTCCATTTGACAGTAAAAAGTGATGCAATAATCAAAGATATGTTAAGTAATTATAAAGATCATTGATACGTCTCAATGAAATTTTCATTTTTAACATGTGATCATTTCTCTTGTGATGACTTGTGTTATATTATCAGGGAAGATGTAATTATTTAGCTGGTTTAATGACATTATTATGGCCATAGGAGAGAATTTTGAGGAAACAGTACTTGAAATCATCTAGTATACAGCTTATATGAGAATACCCCAAATTACAAGTGAGTATTATCTGGGTCATTTACTTGTGTTGAGTCATTCAGTAGGTTCAGAAAATGTTACTGAGAATGGGGTTCCAAATCCAGGTTTTTCAATAGTTGGACAACATTTGGGGACTTTTGGAAAATACTGGTATACAACAAAACTTGCCCAAGAACAATTTATTCATTTCTTGAAATATAAAGTAACAGTGTATAACTAAAATGGCACTTATTCAAATTATTACCTGATTAAAAATATTAAAGTATGAGTCCATGAACTTTACATTACACTGGAATCTCATGGGGGAAATCTTTAAAAATTACTAATATCTGGGTCACCTCTCATGTACTTTTTTTTTTTGACAGAGTCTCACTTTGTAGTTCAGGATGGCCCTGATGCCCCTATGTAGCCCAGGCAAACCTCAAAATCCTCCTGCCTCTGCCTCCCAAGTGCTGGGATTAGAGGCATGAGACACCACACCCAGCATTCATGTACTCTTATTTATTAACGTTTGGGGATTGTTTGTTGGTTTTGGTCTTTTGAGACAGGATCTCAGTATAGTTCATGGTGACCTTGAACTCATTATATGGCCAAAGTGGGGCTGAAATTTATAGTGATCCTCCTGCCACAGCCTTCGAAGTACTGGCATAATTGACACACACCACCATGGCCACCACTTCCTTAGATAATTCTAATGTGAATAAATCTTTAAAGCAATGCATTAGGAAATGTCTCTTCTGTATCAGTATACCTTGCTAAAAGCAAAAATATTTGTTTGGAGTGTTAAAAACGTGAAGATCTAAAAAGTACCTATTTACAGTCCCCACCAAAAGATAGAAAATTTTTAGAATAAAGCCTTTTTAGCTTTACTGAATTCAAACAGTGTCCTGGTATATTGCATAAAATAGTATTCTTTTAGAAGTTTATTTTGTCCAGATATAAACATGAGTTTTTTTAAAAAGTTTCTTTACAGCACATTTGTGATACAAATTATGTAGAAAATTGGAAATATTGGAAGCTGTCAATGTTAAAAACAGACATACTCCCTAATTTTTATTGCCAGTTCATCTGGATTATTATTTTCACTTGGCTGACTTGAAATTTCAAGGATGCTTTCAGGTTTATGAATGCCAATGGATCTTTCTTTTCAAAAAATATTGTGGCTTTTTTTATTAACCCTGCAAGAACTCCAATGCCTTTCGGTAATGGAAAAAAAAATCCAGATTATTTTTCAGCTTTTTTCCTTTGTTGAGTTTTAACATGTGGAGAGTATTTAAAGCCTTGCTGTGTAGCTGTGATATTCTTTTACAGCAATAGTCCTTCTTTCAGAAGTTTTGTTTTGATTTTTTTAAATTTAGTGAAATAATATTGGGCAAGCGAAAGAGTGGAATGATCTTGATATTAAAGTTGATTCTCCACGACTAAAAAGGTCTGATAAAATTGATAAAGCTGTCATCATTATGCAGTCATCTGTATGTGGTGAGCTGAGGTGGACTTTAGCACCAGTTCTCAACAGGCACAGCTGAGAAAGAGCAATAAAATACGGGGATATCATCAGCATCCTGCTACTGTTTGGAAAGGACTAGGTCTTTGATACCATTAACATGTCACATAATCATCTCTTATTATTTGGTAATGCATTACATTATACTCTTCATATCTTAGGATATTTTCATGATGCATTTTCAATATCATCTGTAGATTAGAGTATCTCAAGAGGAGGAGATGATGGCTTTAGCAGGATCCCAGGTAACTGTCCCTCCCTGTTTCTCCTACAGTCACTCTAGGATATGAAGCCTAAGAAAAGTTTACCTATAACTGAGGGCTTTCAAGTAAAAGTGTCTTGATTGAGACCTTGAAACAGAGAATGTACAAAAATAAAAAGGAAGAAAGAAAAACGGACATTTCAGGAAAACTTAGTTACCGCTATTGGAAATCTGAAGCAAAGTTTACATGTTGGTGTTGGATAAAGGTAAATAAGTGAGTTCATCTGCATGAAGATTTATTGGGATACAGATGAGACATCATTCTTGTAGATTTATAGCTACTAGTTTTACCAGAAATAGTAGCACTGGAAGGAAATTATAGTATGTGATTGAGAACAAGTTGTACTACTTACACCAGATGGTAAAATAACCTTGTAAACTAATGATTCTTCAGCCTCTGAACAGTACTCATTTATCAAACTACAGCTAAGAGATAGAGGCAGCAAGGCAGCGATATTGAAACTCCACATATACATTTTCTTGAGTTGCCAGAGAAATCTGTTTTGTGGAACAAATCCATGGATCATTATCATGCCTATCAAGTATTTTGTTACATGAAACGCAGTTGTATACTACAGAGAGTACTTAAGATGATGTTTGACTAAAGAGCTTTCAGCTTCACAATGGTATGGAAGTAAGACTCATCCAACAGAAATCATCATTTTAAAATTGATTTGTGGCCAGGTTAGTAATTTGTACCAGGGCACTGTCACATGATGCTGGAAACTTATAAGAACTGACACATCACATCCAGTAACTACTCATTGCAAGGATATATTAATTATTATCCTCTCTTTCTCTCCCTGTCTCATCTATCTGTCTCTCTTTCCCACCCTGTCTCTCTCTCCCTCACTCCCTCACACGCTCCCATCTCTTTTCCTGCCTTCTTCCTGCCCTCTCTCACTCTGATTTCCTCTGGAAGAATGCTTCAAGGCAAACACATAGAAATGGAACAATTACAATATAGTACACATACCTCCATTTGTTCCGTGCCTTGCATCTGGCATTTTGAAGGTGGCTGGATCTAGAGTGTGGGATTTAGGATGTCATGTGGGATTAATCCACAGCGTGAAGCTAGGATTAACGGATCCAACCTGGGCATGCTATTAGCCTGGATGGAATATAAAGGAAGAAAGAGAAATCCTGTTGTCCCTTGCTGCTGGTACTTCACTACTTGGCTGCTTTGATGCCTTTGTGTTCTCTGCTGCCCAGACTATTTCTTCTCTGTTGCCCTCTGCCATGCCACCCTGCCATGGAACCAACCTATTATGAAACTTTGCCAAACTGTGAGCCAAAACAAAACTTTCTTCCTTTACCATTGAGTGTTAGGTATTTTGTCTCAACAATGAGAAAAACACCTAAGACACCGTGTAGCCTAGGTACTTTAAATTGCTTTAAAAAGTGGTCATACTAATTGGAACTTCAGTTAAAAGCTTCTAAGAATTTGCATTGGCTCCTGTGGCTTTTAACATTTTGTCTGAATTTTTAATGTTTACTCTTGTGTGGTGGTTGTTGCACCATGATCACTAGAGAAATTAAACTTACTTTTATTTGTGCAACATAAGTCACTTGTCTTATATGTTCCTCTATTTTCCCAAATGTTTTTTATTTTTCCAACATTATCACTGTATACTTTGTCTAAAACTCAACAAATATATGTTTATACACAATGGGTACTACTCTGCTATAAAGAATGGTAAAGCAAAATCATTTGTAGGAAAATAGATGCATTTTGAGATCATAATGTTTATTTAACTAAATCAGACACAAAAAGTTAAATATCATGTGGATTCTTTTATATGAAAGTGAAAATAATATGGCCTTCTGATAATTGTGAATTCTAGTTACCTTCTAAATTATATCTTCCTGATTTATTCAATAATAAAGACTACATTGTCATCTACATATATTAACTATGTCTTCCAAACCACTTGATATTATAACAGGAACAATTAAAAAATAAAATGCTGTTAACTAATAAAAAAGGATCTGAACTTCTGAAAGATAAAAACTCTATTCTCAAAAATAGTATATGAGAAAAATACAAAAAGTGATATTTATTACACGAATTCTTCTATTTGTATTTATATGATTCTATTCACATAAAATTCTAAAATAAGCACTAATATACAAGAATATAAATCAAATCAGTATTTTCTCAGAAGTTAGAAATAAAATACCTGACAAGGATATGAGGAATGAGAAAAAATTCATAATGAAAATATTCTAAATTGTGGTTGTGACTACACAACATATTTTTACAAATGAAATGTTCATAGTAATCTGTATGAGAAAATTCTTAGGGTAAACAAAATGAGTTTTCAAGATGGGAAGAAGACTATCACAAATAGTGATAGTCAAGAAATATTATAATTATGATAAATTAATATGTATCAATACATCAGCAATGATAAAACTAAAGATTGATCGTGTTAAAATAAATGTAGGTAAGATAAGGAATAATAGTTTAAACAAGAAATTATAGAATTTTTAAATTATTACATTACATTTTCAAAATAAAATAATATAAAATCTTTTTGACTTAATAGTGAAAAAATGGAAAGTAGCTGATGAAAATGTAAGCAAGAATAACTTTTTAAAATGTAATTTAACAGGAGACAAATGTAATCCAGCCTGGTCCAGTTACCGTGCTGTATCCATAGTCTGATGGCGACATGGAATTAATACAGCAACTGGGCTCCATATGTTTAGGGATCTTCTGTATTAATTACCATATCACAGAGATTACCGGCACATAGGGTTCCTTGGGATGTGATTGGATGAGAGGGCGGGTGCAGTGTTCATGGTGGGATATGATTGGATTCAAGGGAGGAAGCAGCATTTAGCAATGTAGGATTGCTTTGCATCACCTAGGGTCACCTACATTTATGCTTTGCTACAGTTTCTTAAAGGGGCCTGGCCTCTTTTCATCTGCCAGGAGGGAGGGAGAGAGTGGGAGAGATGGAGAGGGAAGGAGAGGGGGAGAGAGAGAGAGGGAGAGGGAGAGAGGGAGGGAGAGAGAGAGAGAGGGAGAGAGAGAGGGAGGGAGAGAGAGAGAGAGAGAGAGAGAGAGAGAGAGAGAGAGAGAGAATAAGAAGGACTTGGCCACAGAAAAATACAAGTTTAGTATCTTTTTAAAGATGGAATGGTAAAAGTAGATAAATGAAGGAACTTGACATTTTGAAATTAGTATGTGTGTGAGTAGAAAAACAATTCGCTTAGCTGAATAAACAAAAATAAGGATAACAGATAATTTGAAATATATAATAAAATTATTATATTGGATGAGATAAATAAAATACATATGAGTGAGTTCATGTCACAAATACCAATAACTGCAACATTTTGGTTTTGATTGACAAGGTTTGATTTGATATGATCCACCTATATGTAGATTTTGGTTTTAGAAATTTATGCCATCTTGAAATAACTTCTAATCCCTTAGTTTTGAAATATTGAAAACTTTAGAAATAAGTATGTGATAAATCCTTTAAATATATGTAATAATATTCTATTTTTTCCATGTGCTTCATACAATATAAACAAACCTATGGTAAAAGTTGAAATTAATAAAATTTATGCAGTTGAACACTTTCAGAGCATACATGGTGCCAACCATAGTCCAGAGAAATGCAGACAAATGTAAAATATGGTATGAATCATGACTGGATAAAATGAGCTGTAGCACATACTGTACTACTATAATAATTTCACAGTCATTCCTTGTTGCCATGGTGTTAAGCTCGTGTTGAAAGTATCTGCTCAAACTTCATGTAACTCTAATTGTCTCCGTGTGAGTAGCTTGTCTCTTAAGTAAATTGCAGATTTAGGAAAAAAAATGATCTTTTTATCCATATGTATTTTTCATGATGACTAACATACATAACATACAACATACATATAAATGTACTGTTTATGTGCAGCAATTCACTAGCAAAACCAGGCATTTAAGAATTAAGTTCTTGAGTATATATACATAGATTATTTTTTCTATGGCATAATTGTCCACATGTGTTCACAAGTCAGTTTTACATTAAATTAATGTCAAATTGTAAGAAAGAGTGGCCAAGTTCCCATCTTTGGTCATGAAACATATATATATATATATATATATATATATATATATATATATATATATAGAGAGAGAGAGAGAGAGAGAGAGAGAGAGAGAGAGAGAGAGAGAGAGAGAGAGAGAGAGAAAGAGAGGGAGAGAGAGAGAGTCTTCATCAAATGATATGTTAATTAGGCTACTTTATGAATTTCTCAGTTAAACATTATAAGTAAAATTATTCTCACTTTTTATATTGAAATTTAAGGTAGTAAGGTATCATAATTTTCAATAGCTTGTTTCCCCATTTCTTATCCTATTGACAGCATATTTGTCTATTATATCTCTTCTGTGAATGAGGCATGTCTGTCTTTAGATTGTGACCTCTTGAAAGAGAGTATTGCACAATGTAAAGACTCAATATATGTTCTATTATACAGAGGGCCTATTTTTCTGAAGTCCTTTATGTGATTGTTTTTGTTATATTTCCATAGCTGGTGGAATCTAATACTTTGTCAAAAACGGGTTTGACTTTAGAGATTATTGAATACAATTCAATTTTCTATGTGTTTATCATTTCCATGATAAAAATAGTTATGAAACAAATTAGAAAATGAAACATCAAAGTGTCATAAAACACACACACACACCTGTGGTGGCCTAATTTTATCTGTTTTGTTCATATGGAACTCTTCTGTTTTTAATCAACATATATTGTGTTTTATTTAGTCAATATTTTAAGAAAAAGAGCTGATCCTTTTTTCCAGTTCATTGAAGATTTCAAGAAACATCGAAAAGTGCTAATGTGAAAAGTTTGCTAATTTCATAAATGTGAAAATGGAGAAACAATTATATAAAGATTTAGGAATTGTGATGGTAAAATCCCCTAGAAGCTTAACATACTTAGATATTGCTTTGTTGCAGCATAGAAAATAAAAGTCATGTGTTGAAGGATCACATTGATATTTAAAAATGTGTAAAATGTTCCACAATGACTTTATTATAGACAGAATGCAATAAAGATATAAAAAGTTCCTAGAAAAATAGGAAAAGGAAGACAGTAAATTTATTATCACACTCATTTAGTTCAACACTTCATTTTATGGCAACGCCCACAAGATGTGCATCTTAAATTGTTGTATGCATTTTTATATGGCACTGTCATGTATATTTCCTCTAATTCTTTGAACATCATTAAAATAGCTAAATTATAGGAATAAATTATATTGTCTAGGCAAAACTACTGTTAATTTGCAAAAAAAAAACAAATTTTTTACATTGTAACCAATTTGGAGATTTTGACAAAATAAAGCTTCTAACAGTTTTTTTAAAGCTTCTGACAGTTCGACCCTCATTCAAAAAATAAATTTTACCTATTTTTTTACTTTGTAGATTGAAATATTCCTTCCAAAGTGGAGTTTTTATCTTTTTTATTGTTTTTTTCATTCACTCATTCATTCATTCATTTTTGTGGTACTGGGGATCAAACTTAGGCCTTTGTTCACTGTTTTATATTTAATTCAGGTTTGGAAATGTGATTTTTTTATTGTTTGTTTTGTTTTGTTTTTACTGATGCCTATAGGTCAGTAGAAGGTTGCAAATTCTCTTTAATAGAATAGGTTTTGTTTGTTATGATTCATACCAGCTCAACTTTAAACCTTCCTGAAGGACCAGGGCAAAAAATTCAGTGGCAAATTGTAGTAGCAAATACACACTCAGGCAAACTCATGTTTTTCAATGATTTAATAATACATTAGATTTAGTTCAATTATTTCTAAGTTATAATTTTGCCATGAAATAGTATTCTCAAAGCAAATTCTTCAACTATCAGGAAGGGGGAGGTTGGCAAATACCCAAAAGTTTGGAAAACCTAGTAAAATATTTTAAAGGCAATTCTGCTTGAAATATATTGTGAATATGTTTACATGGGTAAAACATGATGATTTTTTTCTTTTGCATACTCATCATTTTATTAAATAAGCTTGGAAATACTAAATTGTTTTACCGATTCATCTGTATAGAAAATCTAACAAAATTGAAGTTCAATTGATGGGCTTATGAATACTGTGTGGAGTTTAAGTATTCTTTTTTTAATTGAATTCTTTATTGGTACAATTTATATACATCTCAAAATCATGTATAACATTGGGGAATTTGTACCAGTATATGACACGAGTTAATTCCCATTTTTAAAAATATCCCTACCCACCCACCCCTCCTCACCCCCTTATACATGCTCTTTTATTTTCTTTCTGTATCATATTTATTCATTCCCCTCATCACATTCCCACACCAAGTTTCCTATAGAAATTTTCCACTCTACAAAAGCTGTCCTAGGGGCTGGAGAGTTAGCTCAGTGGTTCCAGCGCCTGCCTCGCAAGTGCAAGGTCCTGAGTTCGATCCCTGGTAACCACATACAATGCTGGGCATGGAGACACGCCCAACAGCAATCAACACCGCATACCACAATGACAGACGTGGTGGCTCATGCCTGTAATCCCAGCACTCAGGAACCAGAGACAGGAGGATTACTGAGTTCGCGGGGGTTTGACTGGGCACCATAGTGAGCTCAGGGCCAGCCTGAACTACAAAGCGAGACCCTGTCTCAAAAAGCAAAAAATAAAAAATAAAAAGCTGTCCTACTTTCCAGAGCTCATTTGCATCTATAGGTGTTCATGCCAAAGAGAAGATCCAGAAATTGTCTGTCTGTGATCTATTGATTTCATTTATTAGTATATCCGCCAGGTGTCTCCATTTGCACTTAAGTTGATCGATCTTGCCATTCTTTATGGCAGAGTAATACTCCATTTTATTTAAAAAAAAAACACATCTTCTTTATCCACTCTCCAGTTGACGTACATTTGGATTGTTTCCAAGATTGAGCTATCACAAACTGAGCTGCTATGAACAAAGGTGTACATCTGTCTTTCGAATGTGAGTTTTTAAATTTTTTTGGGTATATTCCTAGCAGGGGGATAGCCAGGTCAAATGGGACCCCTAGTCCTAGTTTATTGAGAGATCTCCATGCGGATCTCCACAATGGTAACAAAGTCTGCAATCCAAACAACAGTGGAGAAGGGTTCCTTTCTCCTCACAGCCATGCCAGCATTTATTGTTGGTTGATTTTGTGATCGTGGCCATTCTTTGTGGAGTGAGATGAAATCTCAGTGTTGTTTTCATTTGCATCTCTTGAATGACAAGTGATGTTGAACATTTCTTCATATGTTTCTTGGCTGCTTTGACTTCTGCCTCTGAGAAGTCTCTGTTCATTTCAGATGCCCAGTTTTGAATTGGGTCTTTAAACTTGGGAAGGCAGATCTGTTTGAGTTCTTTATACATTGTAGATAATAGTCCTTTGTCTGATAAACAGCTAGTAAAGATTTTTTCCCATGTTGTTGGTAGTCTTCTAGCAGTGCCAGCGACTTCTTAGGCTGTGCAGAAGCTTTTTAGTAGAATGAGATCCCATTTGTTGATTCCTTCTGCTAGTTCTTGTGCTAGAGAGGTTTTATTCAGAAAGTCTCTGCCTAAACCAATGTCTCCAAGAGTTTTACCTAGCCTGTTTTCCAGCAGGTTTATTGTTTCAGTTTTAATGTTTAAGTCTCATATCCACTGTGAGTTTAATTTTCTGCATGGTGAAACAGATAGGTCTAGCTTTAGCGTTTGGCAGGCTAAAGCCCAGTTTTTCCAGCAACATTTGTTAAAGAGGCTGTCTTTCTGCCACTGGGGATGTTTGGCTCCTTCCTCAAAGATAAGGTTGCTTAGTGTATCTGGAGTTGTTTCTGGGTCTTCTAAACTATTCCACTGGTCCTCGGGTCTGTTACTTTGCCAGTACCATGCAGTTTTTATGACAGAGGCTTTATAGTGGAGTATTAAATAGGGGATTGTAATACCCCCTGCCATGTCATGGTTGCTTAGAATTGCTTTTGCTATTCTGGGTATCTTGTGTTCCCACATGAATTTTTGTATTATTTTCTCAAGCTCTGTGAAGTATAGCGTTGGAAATTCAATTGGAATTGCATCGAATCTATATAGTAGTTGTGGGAGTATACCCATTTTGACGGTGTTGGTTCTCCCGACCCAGGAACAAGGGATGTCTTTCCACTTTCTGGTTTCCTTTTCTATCTCAGTTTTCAGAGTCCTATAGTTTTCAGAGTAGAGGTCTTTCACTTCTTTTGTTAGGTTGATTACTCGATATTTCATTTTTCTGGGTGCTACTGTGAAAGGAATTGACTCCTCAATTTCTCTTTCAGTGAGTCTGTTGTTTGTGTAGACAAAGGCTGTTGATTTTTGAGCATTTACCCTGTATCCAGCAACACTACCAAATTTGGTAATTAAGTCTAGCAGCCTTTTGGTTGAGTTTTTAGGATCCTGTAGATAGAGTATCACATCATCAACAAATAATGACAGTTTACTTCTTCCTTTCCTATCTTTATTCTTTTTATATCTTTGTCCTGCCTGATTGTTATGGCTAATGTTTACAATACTATATTGAACAAGAGTGGTGACAACGGGCATCCTTGTCTCATTCCGGACCTTAGTGTAAAAGGTTTCAGTTTTTGCCCATTGAGTATGCTGCTGGCTGTTGGTTTCTCATAAATAGCTTGTATTAAATTGAGATAAAGTCCATCAATTCCAATTCCTGTAGGGTTTTGATCATAAATGGGTGTTGGATATTGTCAAATGCTTTTTCTGCATCTATTGAGATAATCATATGGTTTTTGTCCTTGAGTATGTTAATATAGTCTATTACATTGATTGATTTATGTATGTTAAACCAGCCTTGCATCCCTGGCATAAATCCGACTTGATCAGGATGTATGATTTTCTTCATAACTCTCTGTATTCTGTTTGCTAGAATCTTATTGAGGATTTCTGTGTCAATGTTCATTAGAGAGATTGGCCTGTAGTTTTCTTTTTTGGTGGGATCTTTCCCTGCCTTCGAAATCAAGGTGATGATTGCTTCAAGGAATGATTTGGGGGAGTACTGCTTCCCTTTCAATTTCATTTAAGAGATTGAGAAGTACTGGTATTAACTCTTCTTTAAAAGTTTTGTAGAATTCAGCAGTGAAGCCATCAGGACCAGGGCTTTTCTTTGTTG
>PVIC010038862.1:0-17358 GCA_004025085.1 Thryonomys swinderianus
GAGAGGGGGGAGGGAGAGGGAGAGAGAGGGAGGATGACAGACAGAGATAGACACGGGGTGGGGGGGACATCAGCCAGAGCAGATGGGCTGCCCTGTTTTCCCTTTGAAAACTGGAGTTCAAAGCCTTATCTTTGACAGCTATATTAATTATAACCACAACCTGCATGGTTAGCCTTCTATTGTGAGCAGATTTTCTTTGGTAATAAAGGGAAACGGTTAAACACAAACTGTGGTTTTGCCGGTTCTAGGAAGCACCTCGTTGGGAAGACTCTAACAAGGTGTAGACCATAAGGAATGTAGGACAGCCTTGGGGCCAGTGAGGATGATGTGTTACCAACTGTCGCCCATGGGAGCAACTCTGTGCCCGGCCCCCAGCGCTCATCCATCACTGTCTACCTATGACTTCTCTGTCAAGATAGTGATTTACAACATGTCAAGAGCATCCCAAAAGAAGCCTTTCTTTTTTATGCATCTTCTCCCTTCATAGAACCATTCTTAACTATGATAAGAGTTGCTTATCACAGTTTGGCTGCTCTCCTGTAACAGGACAGGCCTTGAGTTTGCACAACTCATCAAGAGCTGTGCAGACTGATTTCAAGGATAACAGTATATTTTACAGAACTCAAGAATATAAATAAGACCAGGTATGAGAACTCCTGGAGTCAGGAACTAGATGCTCTCAGAAATGACTTTGTGTTTCTTTTATGTTCAATTCCTTCTACATGTCAGTTTCTTTCTTCCTCTTCTTTGTACATGGAGATTTCCTCTATTTCTAAATCACTGTCACAGAAGCTAAGAATATGAAAATAATTTAAGAACTCCATCCTATGTAAACACTCAAGTAGGGGCTTTCTTGCTTCCAGATCCCAGATTCCCAGCCAGCACTGTGGTTGACCTGCCTTGAGACAGGGGCCCAACTTACAGGGTTCATATGGCACCAACATGAACTGAGTGTTCAGATGTGGTGGGTGGGGCTTAGAAGCCAACTACAAGTTTTCAGAAGCTAAAAAAAAATTAGGCATGGAAACAAGGCACATATCTATATCTATATATAATGACTCTGTATATATGTAAAATTCTCTGATCAAACACTGGATTCATTAGTTCTGCTAGGTTAAATCAATTCATTTTCCTAAGAAGTTACTGTATATTTTTAGTCTATCAATCATTACCCTCTATTATTAATTGAATCTAGTTACTTAAAACCAATTCCTTTATCAGACATTCACTAAAAAAAAAATCCATTTACTTCTTTTCCCTAGGAGGCTTACAATGACAGCAAATATATGTAGAGCTTACTACATGTATTCTCTTCTCTCTTTCCTTCTCTCTCTCTCTGTCTCTCTCTCTCAATCTCTCTGTGTGTCTATCTTGATCCATAAAACCACTATACGACAAAAATGAATTTGGAAATTTTCCCAGAGAGTTTGAAAATTTTCCCAAGGTCAAGAGATAATTAGTAATGGAGGTTAGAGTCTAACTTACATAATCAAACTATGAAGATGAGATTTATTAAAGTAATAGATACCATTATACGGTAATGCAGGATGTGGTATAATTACTGCTTTTTAATGTGTCCTAGAATTTGGAGAAGCTTAAAAACCACATGAACTAGTCTTATCACTTTAGGTTTATTTTATTTTTAAGACCAACTTGCTATCATTAGCAAGGTCAATTACTGCTGTTCCACAGTACCAGAGAAAACAGTTTAAAATTTGTCAAATATTTTTTCATGTTAGTCTGCTTCAAAGTGATTATTAGGGGTTGGGGATGGGCAGGAAATTATCAAAGGTCTATAATCCAACAGAAGAGAACCAACTTTTTCAGTATCACAGCAGAGGACAGAACCAGCGAGGATGTGGGAAGAGAGTCAGGGCCGGGTAGCTTCTCATTAGAAAATCTCACTAACCACTAGTGAGTAGTGTGAACAATGGACACACAAAAGTGGGGTCCTGGGCCACCAGCATTCGGACCTCCTGGAGTCCAGCGCATGATGGGAAGTCAAGTTAATCTAAATGGAGGACATTCTGAAGCAGCCAGTGCTGAGCTGCTATAGTGCTATCAAGAATGCTGTCCATCTGGTTGTGTTGCTTTATAGACCCTCGGGTGGGTAGCAGTGCTGTCTAGCAAGACCTATGGTCCATGCAGTTTTCAACAGTAAACTAGGCCTAGGAACTGAGGCCTATAGGTCATGTCATGTGTAGGGATTAGAACACAGGTGTCCATAGACTCAGATCAGTTATAGCAGCATGTAGCCTTTTGGTTGTTGGGATACAGTGGGGAATTTCCAAGTTGATAACTACTAGGCCATTGCCACACACATCAGTCTTCTGGGGTGCGTGATGTGGACACCAATTAGAAAAAGGCTCTTTTCATAACCAAGGAATACTGCGTTGGTCCACACATCTTCACTTATTAGAGGGTGAATTTTTCTTATAGCTCTAAAATGAAAGAATCATATAGATGATCTAGTCCAGTTCAGTTTGCTTGTTTTGTAGATAGAGAAAAACAAAACAAAGCAAACAAAACAAAACAAAACAAAACCCTCGAAAACCTTGAGAACAGGAGGCTCAGAGCACAGAGCTGCATAAAGCCAAATCCTGTGTTTCCAGAATAAATGGAAACATTGCACTTTCTTTGGCTCCACATCAGTATCCACTTCATTTCAGCATTCTTATTTCATAATAGATACGGTGACATTTCTATTCCTGTTACGATAAGCACACACACCAATTGAAGAGCATTTTTGTAGATTAAAATATTTTAGAATATTTGATGCTATTACATTCACCACTGATTTTCTCACAAGGTCTCTCCTCCCGGATAGCAGAGTAGGTGTCAGGTGTAGTCGGGTTTTACTGCCCGGGGGTTCCTGAGAGGTCATTTCTACTGAGCTCTCATTTAAGAGATGAGGACACTGAAGTCCAGGGAGGCCCAAGTGACTTGCAGAGGGTCACACATAATCAAATGAGTTCTCCAATTTTGGACTTGTCTAAGCATCCACATCTCACAGAGTGGCTCCCTTGAAACTTCGGCACAAAATCAGGCTGAGGCTGTTGTCTATTTCACTTGTCATTTCCCCTCTGGTATTTGACATCACAAATGAAAGCTCTAGGCCAGATGCTTAATTGCTTCTAAATGGAGGCTGTTAAATGATAAGCAACTTTTCCCCATCTTTTCTGTGGGTCATTGTGTCTTCTCCAAAGTCATCGTATTTTTGTTGTTTGTTAGCTTATTTTCAAACTGGGTATTATAAAGCTGATTTTTCAAGCATTAGAATGACTTATGAAAAATGTAACATAGTGTTTTTTAGATTTTCCAGGCATTGAACTGTGCCTTACATTTCCATTCAGTATGCAGTTAAATGGCCATCATTGGTCATTACCTTTGACAGAACAGAGAATTATCAATGGAAAGAGAAGGGCAAAACTGTCTTTGTAGATCTGCTTTTTCTTCGGTTTCTTCTTTAATAAGTGTAATTTATTCTCAGATTACAAATAACATTTTATTCATGGTAGTAAAACAGAAAATATTTTAAGAAGTAGAAAAATATACATAACCCACGTTTTAGAGAAAAAAATATTTGTTATTTCAGTATCATTTGTTCCAATCTTTTTGTTCTTTACATTCTATAGTGACAAAAATTCCTAAAACAGATATGTATGAATTAACATATAGTAATGAAGCTTGATGAACACTATTAAATCAAATACTTGTTTTAACATCAATTTTTCCTTCATTCAAGTATGGAAATACAGCACTGTAGGCAGTCAGGAAAATATGTAGATATGCTCCTTGTGATCACAATATCATTTGGATAATCACTGTGTTTTTAAAACTTCTCTGCATAAATCATATATCATATCATATCATACATACCACATTATGTTTACCCAAAATTGCCTAGTTGGTATAATGTGTTAAACTACATCAGTACACTGTTAACTCTTTGTTTTTCCTTAAAGTAGGAAAGTGTTGGGGGAGATAGGAATAGGGAATAGAATAGCTCCTGAGGGACAGAAGGGGTCTGGAATGTGTTGCCTCTATGTTCATTGTACTTTGCCTCACTCTAATGAGAGATACTAGATGGTATTTAAACTGGTGTGGTCTGGTTTATTTCACTTAACATTCTATTTTTCAGGCGCATCCATTTCCTACAAATGTCTAGATTTTGTCCTGCTTTGTAGCTGAATAGTATTATGTATAGATATCACGTTTTCATCTAATTCTCTGTGGCAGGGATATAGGGTGCTTCCAGAATTTAATGATTTTGATGTGCGCTGCTATAAACACTGATAGGCATGTTTCATTGTAGTATGATGACTTAAACTCTTTGGGAAGTCATACAGAATAGCTGGGGTATAGCTGGGTCATACAGAATTTCCAATTTTAATTCTTTGAGAATTCTCCATACTGATTTCCATAATGGCTGTATTAATTTACATTCCAAATAACAATTAGAACAGTTCCATTTTCACTGAAGCTTCTCTAATATTTGCTAAAAATTTAAATTTCTTAATGATGTCCAATCTTTCTGATATAAAATGGAATTTTGGGCTGGAGGGTTAGCTCAGTGGTTCCGGCATCTGCCTTGCAAGTGCAAGGACCTGAGTTCGATCCCCGGTAACCACATATAATGCTGGGCATGGTGGCTCACGCCTGTCATCCCAGCACTCGGGAGGCAGAGACGGGAGGATTGCTGAGTTCGCAGCGGCTTGCCTGGGCACCATAGTGAGCTCAGGGCCAGCCTGAACTACAAAGCGAGACCCTGTCTCCAAAAAGCAAAAAAAAAAAAAAAGGAATTTTATGCGGTTGTAATTTATATTTCTCTAATGGCCAGAGTTGTTGTTTACAGATGACATGATACTTTATGTAGAAGACCCTGAGAATTCCCTCCAAACTGTTAGAATTAATAAGCAACTTCAGCAATGTAGCAGGATATAAAGCCACATACAAAAATCATTACCATTTGTGTACATCAGTAATGAACTCAAGGGCCAGAGATTTAGCTCAGTGGTTCCAGCACCTGCCTAAGCGAGTGCAAAGTCTCTGGTTCAATCCCAGGTAACCACATAACAACAATACTAGGTGTGGTGACTCACACCCACCAGCAGTGAGTACCACATACCACAATGCTGAGCATGGTGGCTCATGCCTGTCATTCCAGCACTTGGGAGGCAGAGATAGGAGGATTGCTATGACCTGAAGAACAGCCTGGGCTACATAATGAGCTCAAGGCCACCATGAACTACAAAGTGAGACCCTGTCTCAAAAAAAAAAGTCTGTATAGCAAAGGAATTGATAAGTAGAGTGAAAGAGCAACCTAGAATGGGAAAAAATTTTTTTCCACCTACTCCTCATTTTAGACAGAGGACTAATATACATTACACATACACAAAACTAAAAAAATAAAAGATCCAATCAAAAATGGGCAAGTGAAATGAACAGACACTTCAAAGAGAAAGAAGCATGAATGGGCAATAAAGACGAGAAAAAAGTTCACTATTTCTGGCTATTAGAGGAATGCTTAAATTTAAAAAATGTATAATAGTAAAAGTCACAGTCATTAATGTCATTCAAAATATTCTTCCTCATTTGAACATATTTATCCAATTGTTTCTTTCACTTTTTGAAGTGGTTCAGGAAGACTTTCTATGTGTCTTTAGTTGTACTTTGTGGCTGCCTCAGTGCCCATAATAATTCAAAACATTTACCTTTCACGGTCTTCTTGATTTTTAGGAAGAGTCAGAGGTTTTGTGCCACCAGATCTAGTGAATCAGGTGGTTGAGGATACACTGTAGTGTTTTTATGCAAGCCTGCATTTCTGTTGGACAGCACTTGACTGAAGCATTCATCATGATTTTTGTTTTGTTTTGTTTTTTATTTTACCTTGTATAAAAATGACAAAAGAGATTATTTTGAGGGACATTAATGGCAATGTATCTTTTATGGTTTCAAATTTTTAAAAATGTAAACATTCACTGAATATTTTGATTAACTCTTGTACTTCAACTTCAGTTATTCAAACCCCATTTTATTGTATGGTGTATTAACTCTGTGTATGTGTTTGCAAATTTGTGTGTGTGTGTGTGTGCATGCCTGTGTGTGTTATGTCATTAGGCATTATTTAGTTTACATTTAAGTATTTATATACCATTGTCATTTCTCTATATTCCTCCTTAGATCTCAAATTTCTTTTAAATCAAGGATTTTAAAATCCTTTGCTTGAAATAAATATTTTGGAATATTCCTTAGTGAAGAGTCTCCAATTAGCTTGATTGCAGAGTTCTTATTTCACTCTTTTGCTTGAAGATGATTTTGCTGGGTATAGAATTTTAGGTTGGTGCTAATTTCATTTATCATATGGAAAACAACTTTCTTCTGGATTTTATTGTTGTAAGTGAAGTCAGTCATAGGTTTACTATTATACCTTGAGGGGAGTCTATATTCATTTTTTTGGTAGTTTGTTTTGGTAATTTTGCCTTTGTCACAGTTTAGCTGTAATATGCAGAGATACAGATATTTTTCATTTATTTTGCTTTGATATAGTAAGCCTGAATATATGAGTTGGTTTCATTTCATGAAAACTTCAGATATCATTTCTTCGAATATTGCTTCTATTCCATTTTATCTTTTTTCTTCCTGAGACTGATCACTTTAGTTCTTATGTCTCTATTATCTGTCTGTGTGTTATATCTGAAAAAGATAACTTTGGTTCCTAATTTCTCTTTAAGTGTGTCAAATCTGCCATCCAATATAACTATTCAGTTTTCCTTCTCTTACATACTTTATTATATACAGAATCTGCTAAAAAATGTGTGCATACTTCTGCAGTTCACCATATTAAAAGGCATCTGAAAGCTAATGATCACTACTTTGAGTACTTTATGCAATTCTAGAGGCCAAAGGTAATTTATGGTAATCTCATGATGTCTCAATAAATTTGGTATTAAAATATTTATACAAGGTTTCCTTTTCTTGATATACACTTGTTTGGTGGACTCCATATTTTATATATTTTTTAATATTTATCTTTCATTATAGCTTTACATTTAAAAGTTCTATTTGATCTTTCTATGTCTGTCATTTTAAAAAGTTTCTTATTTCTACAAATATCTTCCTTTTTTACCTCTCTAGAGCCAAGAGTCATGATTGTTTCATATCTGTAGTTTTGTTTATTCACTTTTATGTTGTCTTGATTTCTTGTATACCTGGTTACCTTTGCTATTTGCTTGACATTGTCCTGGAAATTTATTTGTTCAGATTCCCTGAAGTCAAGAAGGCATGTACCTGCTGGTTCTCCTCTAGGTTGTCTTAAAAGTTTGAGGATTCCTGACTTATTTTAGGCTATAAATGGATAAGAGAAAAACAACTGGCTTTTTTGTTTGGTTTGTTTCTATTCTTACAGAGGTTATATTTACTCAGGGAGAGGATGTGTACTAATCCCAATCTTAGTCAGGCTTTGAGCCTCAACTTTCTCTCTCATGCTCTACAGAGCTTTAGGAACAGAGTCCAGGAAATCGGTGTTGGAAAGGATGCTCAGAGAAAATGCTTCAGTCACCATAGTTTTGTTTTTGCACTACTGAATATTCTATAACCTATTTTTCTCTCCTCATAATAATTATTTTTCAATCTTATCATTATTTTTATCTTTACCTGTTTTTAATCATGTTGATAAGCTGTATAAATTTTAGCACAATTCCCTCTCACCAGTAAATTAAATATTTTTGAAGATATTTTATTACTGAGAATTAAAAATATTTTTAAAAATCACAAAATTTCAATATAGGGATGAAAAACAGAAAACTGAATTCAATAAATACATCAGAATAATAAAAATAATAGCTTATTAATTCTTCATAAGGTAGTAAAGAGAAAAGGAAAGCATATTAAGTTCTGCTTATTGCAGAGGGTGAGTTTTGTCTCTGGACCACTCATCAGGGTATATTTGCAGCTCTGATAAGAAATATATAAATGTCCCCTCACTATTCCTCCTTCACATTTAGGAGAATAGAACACGGCAACTGTTCTGAAGACCAATTCATTAATAGCAAAACTAAGAGTACACTTGCCCTACAATGCAGACTTTTCACTTCTGAACACTCACACAGGCAAATGAAGGCACATACATGTGAATGTTAGAACAGAAAACTGGAGACAGCCCAACCATTCATCCCTACAAGAATGAATAAGTAAAAGCAGCATGTGCATGTGACAGAATGCCATACAGGAGCGAGGAGGGAAGCAGATCTACAAATAGTAATATCTCAAGTGCTTCATATTAAAAAGTTAAGAAACAAATGAATTCTACAGCTTTATCATCATCTACAGCTGGTAAAAATCCACTTCAATCTTACCAGTTTGCAGCATCTGTTTGTTTAACCTTTTGGACAGGGCTAAGTGAGGTAATTCTGCTGGTCTCTCCTGGGCTCACTTATCCCCCTAAAGTTGGTTGACAATGTGCAACCGCTATGGCTTCCCCTACCCATCTGGGCATTGATTTTGGCTCCCCATGTCTGGAAGACTTTATGCCCCGAACAATTTGATAATGTGGGGTAGACTAGCTCACATTTGTCATATAATAGTAGACAATAACAACAAGAACAAGAAAGTCCCAGTGTATAAGGTGTTAGCAAGCCTTCTTGGATAAGGATGGCTGCTGTCCTGTTGTCTATAGCAAGTTACATGCTAAACATGGAGCCGATACTCTGTTAGCTACCCAGGATTGCATGTGGGGAGTGTCAAGCAGGAGTGTGACTTACTAGGTGCCAGGACTGTAACAGTCTACTACAACAGCATCATTTCTTATGGAAGAAATTGTGATCTCTCCCATCCCTGTTGCCTAAACTCTATGTTGAAGTCTTGGCTCCAACGAGGTTGGGATATATTCATATTTAGCAAGTAGGTATTTTTAAAAGGCAATTAAGTTAAAATAAAGAATCTAATTATCAATTAGATACCAGGCTTTAATCCAATGAGATAAGTGTCCTTACATGAAGGAGAGTTGGGGACACATGGAGGGTTGTACACGCATAGAAGAAAGACCACAAGGCCTGGAGAGGAGACCTCCCTCTACAAACCACGGCCTACAAAAGCCGGGTTCTTATAGAATTTAATCATTTAAATGAAGATACCATCGCTTCTATTTATAGGAAAGGACAATGAGACAGAGAGAGTTTAAGTAAACTCCCCCCAGGAGCACAACAAGGAAGAAGGTGGGCAGAGGATTGAACTGCCATCTGCCCTTGGCCCACACCTGGGCAACTCTACTCACTTGTGCCATACTTAACACCGTTCTTCGTGTCTGGAATCAGATTCCCCCTTGCTCTTGGCTGTCAGTCTTGTTTCTCAGTCACTGTCTTACCAAACTCCTGGCTTTCTGCTCTTTGCCTGCCACTGATTTGCAGACTGGCACCTCCAGCTTGTTTCTGCCTTTCCGGTGGGAGCCAAGGTGGCATCTACAAGGTTTGAGAGAGTCAAGGACTCTGGGAGCAAAATAACATAGCCAACAATGGGCAGAAAGAGGCATAAAGTCAGGTCTTCACTTCTCCAGGTGCGGGCACTTTAGAGACAGTAACCAGTAACCTTATTTCCAAAATAATGGCCAGTGAGAGCTGACTGTTAAATGTATGAAAATTTTACAAACTGCTTTTTGGTGACTTGAGATCAGCCATGGTATGAGTATATACACCATAAGAAATAGGCAAATGTGGCAAATCTGGCCTTGATTTTTGAAGAACTAGTTTATCAAAACACTGGTGGATAGACTACCCATTATAAAATTCATATCTATAAAAGACATAACAGGATAGTGTCATGGAATCAAAGACCTGAACTCAAAAACTTCACAACTTGTTAGTCAAGTACAGAATGGTGAGCTGTTTTATCTTACTTGAACTTTGATTTTCTTAGCTTTTAGAAGGAATAATAATACCTGCCTCACTGAAATGCTATGAGGAGCTAAAAGGATTCATGAAAGAAGTTAGCAGTGTGCAAAATAGGTGCTTAAAAAATATTTGGCGGAAGAGCAAAATCTAACTGATAGTCCCATTCATAGTTCTTTCAGAAAACATGATACTTACAAATGGATAATACATGTCAAATATATTTTCCCTGTAATAACCTTTTTTTTTTTTTTTTGAGATGGGGGTCTCACTTTTGTAGTTCAGGCTGGCTCTGAGCTCACTATGTAGGCCAGGCAAGGCTTGAACTCAGCAATCCTCCTATCTCTGCCTCCCGAGTGCTAAAATTACAGGTGTGAGCCACCACGCCCAGCACTGTGGTATGTGGTATTGATTGCTGGTGGGTGTGAGTCTCCACACCCAGCATTGTATGTGGTTACCTGGGATTGAACTCAGGACCTTGCGCTTGTGAGGCAGGCGCTGGAAACACTGAGCTAACCCTCTGGCCCTGTAATAACCTTTTGAGATAGGTACCATCACTTGTCAGCATTGTAAAGATGATTAAATGTGCAGGGCTAGTTTTTTGATAAGACTGTGTCTGCTAGACTTCAGAGGTGTCCCATCCACTGTCTCATGCTACTGGTAAAGAGTGATACATACTGAATGACAAAAATGCATGCAGTGCACATGACTGCATGTGGTATGTGTGTCTGCCTTGTTCAACTGGAGGTGAGGTCATCAGGAAAGTAGCATCCTCCATATCAATTAATGGGAAATCACAGCTTTGTTGACCCCCAGGGGTGGCCAGAGCTCTTTGCCAGAAAGTCAGCCATAAATTGTGGTTGTATTCTGTGGCATGTGGTCACTTTCTTCAATTCTATAAGGATTAGAGTCTTCCTGGAAGAGGTTTTTACAGTCTTCAGCTAAACCAGCTTAAAGTCCAGTTCTCATTGTAAGAGCTTATTAACAGACCTTTGATATGGTATCGATAACTGCCTGTCACTCTGTGATTACTCTCCCAAGCCCAGCTAGTTCCTTAAAGAATACAGAGCAAGGCTACTCATTTCATCTCAGCATCCACACTTAATCAATTATGTTGTATCTAGGTCATTAGAAGATCTCTTTTTCCCCTTTCACCCACACTGCATTTCAAGTGTGGACAGACACCTTTTCCTCTGCTGTGTTCTCTTCTGTCTGGTGTGCTGCAGGGCAGAGGTAATGCAAGAAGCTGCTTCATTACTATTCACAGAAAAGAAACCTAGAGAAATAATTTTATTTTCTGTATTTACTAAACAGCTATACTTACTAGAAGAAAACAGCTCTTTGACCTCTTTTCCTCCCTCACTCCCTTTTCCTTTTTTTCTTTCTCTCCCTCTCTCCCTGTCCTTCCATCATTTCCTTCCATCTCTCCTTTCTCACACTTTTCTTTTCTTTCTTTTTTTGGAGACAGGGTCTCGCTTTGTAGTTCAGGCTGGCCCTGAGCTCACTATGGTGCCCAGGCAAGCTTCAAACTCAGCAATCCACCTGTCTCTGCCTCCCGAGTGCTAGGATTACAGGTATGAGCCACCACACCTAGCACTGTGGTATGTGGTACTGATTGCTAGTGGGCATGAGTCACCATACCCAGTATTGTTGCATGTGGTTCCTGGGGATCAAACTAGGGACCTTGTGCTTGCTAGGCTGGTACCAGAACCACTGAGCTAAATCTCCAGCCCCTCTCATGCTTTTTAAAAATGACATAAATAGTAATAGGCTATGTGAAGGTCATGTCTGACAAGCAAACTTCATCAGTTACTGAAGGGAAGTTACTGAAGTAGCATTTCACTTCTCAAGAGAGTGAAGCCAACACAATCTGTTTTGTAGGAGAGTTTATCAGATTCTGAGAAGAAATTTGAGGTCTTGACTTGAAGTTTAGTCTTGAAATATTTTGTATTAGCCTCTATTTACCAAAGACTGTTCCAGACAATACTTCAGATATACTAAAGAGGAGATCAGTCCCCAGGGTACTGAGATTTTTGATGTATCTTGTGAGGGTGTGTTTTGTGCACACTGGCACTCTTCAGAAATCTTGAGGACTAACTTAGAATGGTTGAGAAGTGTTTGAAGAGCTAAGAGGCACTTCCAATTGGAACCACACCTTTTTTGTTAAAGAAAGTTTGAGGGAACCAATGGGAAACCAAGAACAATGTTAGTGCCCATCATTCAAATTAGAGAGGAAGGAGGAGCCTGTAAGTCCTCATCTGTGGAAAGGTAAATAAGAGCTTTGGGGTGGGTTGAGCATGTAGCTGGGGGAGGGACATATGGTGGTGTTTGTCACCCTTCAAGGATGACGCCATGTCCTTTCTCCCCAGAGCTTGCTCCATTCTGGCCAAGAATTACTGCACAGAGAAGCCATGGTACTTGGGGGGAAATAACCCATATTTTGACTCCTTCTTGTTAGAGGGTGAGGCTTTGCTATCATAGGTTCTGGGTTGGATCTTTGGGGAATTAGATAATGAGAATCCTGGATCTGCTTTTGTTGGTTGTGAAAATCCAGGCAAATTCCTGACCTCACAAGCCTCAGTCTCTCCATGTGGTAAACAGTATCTACACTTGGAGATAAAAATGAAAGGTTACCTGAAAACCCTTTTGTACAAGTAGCAAGTACCCAGTGAAGACTCAGCATATGCAACTTGCTTATTTTATCTTAATTATCTTTGTTCATCTTTAAAAATATTTAAGCTATATTCATTTAAAAATATGTGATAAAAAATCTTTTCTTGCAGTCTTTTCCTTGTCTGGCAAGGCCTAGCAAGGCAATATCAAATAACACTAATTTCAAGTCTCCATTCCAGTGAAAACATATAGCCTTGGAATTTATCTGTTTTCCTGTGTTTCTAGCACATCAGAATCCTCTTAATCAATGGGGTGTTATGAACATTGTTCATCTTAGCATATGACTAACACTTGATCAATTAGTACATTTCTGTCTTTATGTAGTCATCAGGTATTTGTTGGGTACTTGCTGTGTGCCTGATACTGTGCAAAGGACCAGGCTTTAATGTTATACAGCCTCTATCTCCAAGAAGTTCTTCATTGAGGGAGAAATATGAATGAATAGCCAGTTAACTATTGTGCAAACAGAAGTTTGGGTTTTAATTTAAAATTTAGAAGAGATCCTAGAAAGTTTCCTGGAGGAAGCTGTACCTAAAATGACACATGGGTATGTATGTGAATCTTTTGGGGGCTTTTAAGTTTCCTTCAAATGGCAAAAAGACACACGTATAAGTAGTTTATTTGGAAGATGCTCCCAAGATGCAATATTGAGTGGAGGGAGTGAGAGAGAGAGAGAAGGAAGGAAAGTATGAAAGTGCATTTGTGAACTGGGTATTGTTGTGGGCAAGTGAAATGCAGAGCACCATTTAGATTTGCCCTGTGAAGTGCCAGGCACTGGGGCATTCATCTGTTGGCCAACTTCTGAATTATAGCCTCCTGGAGCACTACATCTCCTGCAGCTCTGGGTCTCTAAAAGGCTGAGCAAGCTGTCTGGGTTTCAGAATGAACAAAAGGCAGAAAGTGGGCAAACGCATGTGGGAGACAGGAGGATGCAGTGGGAACTGTCCAGCAGAGCCTCAGCTGAAAACACATCCAAAGGGAGGATGTGCCTTGGTTTAAACAAAGGCTTTGCTCTGGGACTCATGGGTGAATTCTCAGACTTCTTAAGAGCTTTGCAAAGCACTTCAGAAATTCCTGCAAATTTCTACAACTGTGTGCTCTCTGGGTTCAGAGTGACTTTCTTCTGTAATTGCCCAGCAATTGGGAAATAAACACTAATTTGAATGTGTGTGTGTGTGTATTCATTTATGAGGGAGTGTCTGACAAAAATTTCTGGAATAAATCATAGTGCTTTTTGAAGATAAACTTGTTTCATAGTGACTCAACGCCCAGTGCATCTCTTACCCTTACACCATGCCTTGGCAAATCACCAGGACCCTGAGGAAGCAGTTGGTACTGCTTCTGGACAAGCTAACAACTGTTTTCTTAGCAAGAGAACAAGTGGTAGAATGAGATGATAGGTTACGTGTCAATTCCCACAACATGTTCAATGTTTGAATGATAATATAGCGGCCACAGTTTGCTCTTGTGGATGAGATGATGAGAAAACTTGTCTCTGAAGTTCCCTCATGGTCAGATTTCAGGAAAGACTGGGCTCACTCTCTAGCTCCTCAGATAATTATCTCTGAAAGGATAGCTAACACTCATTACACTCGAGGTTTATAAACTTCTCCAAATGGCACCCTTTTCTGCAAAGGACTTTATTTAAAAGGATTATGATTCTCTTGTGTGGTGAAAAGTCTTGAACTTTGGAAACAGACAAACCTCCAAATTCTGGAATTCTCAATTACAGGCTTCATCATGGTCTCATGCTAGGCATTTAATTTCTCTAAGTCTGCATTCCCTTATTCTCAAAGGGGAAAATAATACTATTTCACAGCTTTGTTGAAAGGATTACATGAGGTGATAGCCATTAAACTCTGAGTGGAAGGTCAGTGTTAAGTAACGTTGGTTCCTTCTCCATTTCCTTAGCTCAAGGGCATAAAATGGTGTAGGACTCTCATCCTAGGCAGAGGCCCACATCCCTGGGCTATCTCTTACCTACAAAACAGCCATCATTATTGGCACTCCCAAGGCTTCTAGAAGAAGACTTATATTAATTTTATTTACTTACCAGGTTTTAAGAATTAATTTATGTAGCTTATTTATTACTTATATATGGGATTTTTCTTACTCTAGTTTTCAATGGACTGTACTCTTTTAAATTCAATAGAATACTAGGGTTATCCTTTTGAGATGATGGTGACAGAAAGCAGATGGACTTCCTCTCCTCAGGAACAGACTCTTCTAATGGCCACCAAGAAGAAAAAGGAACAAAGAATATAGACATGAAATTGATGGAAAGTGAAAGAAAAAACAATCAGTACATGGAAGATGCTTAATATTTCAAATAATCATGTAAATAAAAGTCAACATTATGAGTTGTCACTTCAATTAATTAACTTAGAAAAAAAGTGACTTGGTGGGCCAGAGGGTTAGCTCAGTGGTTCTGGCGCCTGCCTGGCAAGCGCAAGGTCATGAGTTTGATCCCCGGTAACCACATACAATGCTGAGTGTGGAGACTCACACCCACCAACAATCAATAGCACATACCACAGTGCTGGGCATGGTGGCTCATGCCTGTAATCCTAGCACTCGGGAGGCAGAGATAGGAGGATTGCTGAGTTTGAAGCTTGCCTAGGTTACATAGTGAGCTCAGAGCCAGCCTGAACTACAAAGTGAGACCCTGTCTGAAAAAAAAAAAGTGACTTGGCAATATGTAGCCAAGTTGAAAAGTCATACATTTTTGGATCAAACAATTGCAATTCTAACTACATGCTAAAAACAGAGGGAGGGTAATCTAAATGTTCAACAGGAATTTTGGTTCAATATATCAACATGTGTACAAGTAGCCAACACCAAAGTTACTCATGAATGTTCACTGCAGCAGTATTGTAGTAGTAGAAAATAAGAACTGACTTACATGTCTACCAGCAGGAAAATTGATCAGTATTTGTGGCAGGTTCATAAAATGGAAAAGAGAGGATGAATGGCAGCTAAATTTAACTAGACAATCATATGGGTAAATATCAAATGCAGAAAGAAATATGTATATTTTTTAAAAGTTAAAAGCATGCAAAATGACATTAGGTATTATTTAGTAGTATATTTATATATGTATACTATATACATGTATATAATGTAATATTGATAATGTATACATTTTTGTGTGTAGTATATATATATGTATATGAGAAAGGGTGGGTGGGGGAAGGAAAAGGGAAAGAAAAAATTTGATAGTAAAAAAGGAAACAAAGCTTATTTTTTATGAGGATCTGGGGTTGTAGGGAGGGCAGGGGAAAGGGGAAAAATGAGAATCAAGATGTATCAAGTACATGTACACGTCCTCAATGTTAAATGTGATCATATTGTATGTATAAAACGTACCAATAAAATAAATTTAAAAATAGGTATATATGTAATATATAGATGCATGTAATATATGTACAGTGTAATATAGATATGTGTAATATAGATATATATGTAACATATGTTATATATGCGATTAAAGTGTAGAAACATACATGGGGAATAAATAAACTTGGAGAAATTGTCATGGAGATATAGGAAAGGAAGAGGATATGTTAGGTTGCAATAGAGATGTTTTCCTCCATGAAATATTTTTTAATGAAAAATGGAAATTAAGGGTACTAACGGCAGAGAAATTTTCTTCTTTCTATTTAGATAGCATTTTATTCATTAAAAATTGTAAAAGAAGGTTCTCATTTGTTTGGTTTCTACTAACTATGAGCTGGGAGCAGGAAGTCTTGCTAGTCTGGTGTATTTTAACTTGGGTTTTCTCAGTGTCTCTGTCCTTTCAGTCGTGAGAAAGCTCAGTGATGAGGTGCAGAAATAGGACAAGCTTGTCTGCTTGCTTGAAACACACGCAGCACAAGCACCTCTTCTGTCTCCTGTGCTTGGATAACCCATCACTCACTTCTCCACAAGCCCTTTCACCTCCCTCTGCAACTCAAAGAACTTCCCTGATTCCTTGATTACCACAACCCCTAAGGAAGACTAGGAAATCAGTGAATTTTATCATCATACACAGCCCCTGGGACTGGAGCTGAGTGCTGCTCAGCTTGGAAATGTCCTGTAGTCCTTGTCACTGTAATGAATGAGCCTTCTCACCATGTGCTTTGTTTTAAGCTGTGGTTGATCCAAAAACTAGTCTCATGGGTAGAAAAAGAAAAGCAAATTCATTTACTCTAAAGTTTGTTCACAGTCCTTCATAAAACTTCCAGTTGAAGTAGGATGTTTCAATGGATTGAGACAGACTGTATGGAATCCTCACTACATCTGAAATGAATTATGATGTGAGAAACTTTCTTTATAACTTCAGGGATTTTTGCTCAGTGGGAAAGAGTGAGGAGTGCCAGCTAGATCACTGTTAAGATTTGTTTCTTGCTTCCTTGACAGTTACATTTCTCATTGCTGAGACAAAAATTAAAAAAATGTAAAACCCAAAGTGAAAGGAGGAAGGTTTATTTGGCATTGTAGAGGTTTCAGTTGATAGTTGGCTTGCTCCAAGGCAGGGTGGCATGAAAGAGGGGCTTAAAGGAGAAACAGCTCATGGTAGGCAGAAGGCAGATGGCAGCAAGCAGCAAACAAAATGCAGTGACTTTTTTTTTGTCACTTTTATCAAAGGTACCTATCCTTATAATGGCTAGCACTCACACCCAGGTATGGTGACCTTAATTTTAGCATCAGACTGCACCGTGGATCATGCACAGCATCACATGCTTGATCCCAGTGGCACACACCCTAGGTCTAGCCACCTCTGAAAAGCCCTATCTATGACCAAATGAGGCTTTGTGGGAAC
>PVIC010038863.1:0-17390 GCA_004025085.1 Thryonomys swinderianus
TTAGAATAGCCAGGGAAAGCCTCTTTGAGAAAACATTGTATGGAAGCCCAATTGAAGTGAGGGCACAACCCAAATACTAGATACCTGAGGAAGGAGTGGTTCAAGCAGAAGTAACATCAAGGTCCTGAGGCAGAATGGGCTTTGTGCTAATTCTGTTGTAACCATTCTGGCTGTCTACCCTTTAGTTGCCTAAACATATTTATTCTTTCTTCAAAAACTTATTTAGAGGCCGGGGATTTAGTTCAGAGATTCCGGCATCTGACTGGCAAGCTTAAGGTCCAGAGTTCAATCCCCAGTAACCACATACAACAGTGCCGGGCGTGGTGACTCACGCCCACCAGCAATCAATACCACATACCACAGTGCCGAGTGTGGTGGCTCACACCTGTAATCCCAGCACTCAGGAGGCAGAGGCAGGAGGATTGCCAAGTTCAAGGCTTGTCTGGGCTACATAGTGAGTTCAGGGCCAGCCTGAACTACAAAGTGAGAGCCTGTCACAAAAAAATATAGGTACTGGGAATATAGATATTGTCACTGGAGAGCTCACCAATTCCTCTGTCTATGGAAAAGACAGGCCTATAAATAACTGAGAGCAATTTAATGTAATGAGTGCACTGGGGATTCAGTCTCAATGAATGAAAGTCAGAATTTGTAGAGGCGTGTCTCAAGGAGGTCACGTGGAAACAGGCCTAAAAGATCTATAGGAAGTTAGGAGACCAGCCAAAAGGAGATAGAAGTATGGACAGACATGCTTGGGAGTTGTCTGGAGAGGAGGAGCAGGGGAAGTTACAGAAAGTGTGATAGGACATGAGTGTAAAGCTGTTTCCAGAGGCCAGATGGGGAGCAGGCCATTGGCCTTCAGGACTTCTTTGGACTTGATAATATCTAGGGCATGGAGTAGAAGATCAACTTGAGTAGTTAAACTTGAATTACTTAGAGGCCACTGCAGTAATCCAAGCCATGTAGAATGGAGGCTACTTTTTTTTTTTTTTTTTTTTTTTTTTTTTTTAGACAGGGTCTTGTTTTGGTAGTTCAGGCTGGCCTGAACTCACTACGTAGCCCAGGCAAGCCTCGAACTCAGCAGTCCTCCTGCTTCTGCCACCCAAGTGCTGGGATTACATGCATGAGCCACCACGCCCAGCATTGTGGGGTGTAGTACTGATTGCTGGTGGGCGTGAGTCACCAGGCCTGGTATTGTTGTATGTGGTTACTGGGATCAAACTCAGGACCTTGTGCCTGCTAGGCAGGCACCAGAACCACTGAGCTAAATCTCTGCCCAGAGTGGATGCTACTTTAAGTTGGTTTTGGAGCCATAGAAAGCAGAAAATCTTTTAGGAGCTGTTTAGAATGTGGAATTGACAAATATGTGTGAGGAAGTGATACAGCGTATGAGAGGACCTGCCCCCCCCACGGAATTGTCAGCCAATGCCTCCCCATGCACATGTTTTTTTTTTTTTTCAGACTCTGTGCAGCAGAGCCAACCCCAAGGGAGGGAGGGAGTGGAGGAGGAACTCCCTAGGGGGCTGGACAAACCCCAGCCAGCTTCCTCCTCTCATGCACTCCCTACTCTTGGCATTTGGGGTCCAGGTTCTCTGGTGTAAGCATTAGGAGCAGTGTAGAAGCAGGGAAAACAGGCAGGATGAAATCATCCAGCCTCTTACCTTCTTTGCTCGCACCTGTCTCATTTCATGTGAAAGGTTTGGCAGCAGAGGAAAAGAAAGTTAAAGACTCTGATGAGCTTTAGGGATCATCTGGGAGTTCAATTATTCATCTTGTGATAACAACTAACACTCGTGAGGGACTTCCCTCCTTACTAGTGATGACTGAGAGCTTTCGTCATACTTCCTGAGCCCATCCTTCCAAAAATCGATCAAAGGTATCTAAAATAGAGCCTAAGGGAGACAGGGTTGTTCTGCTACCTTTCCTCTTACCTCTCCTTATCCGTCCTTCCCCTGCTCCACCATTCTCTCTAAGTCCTCCCTCATATACTCCTTCTTTTGTGATCTTCCTTTCCTCCTTGCTGCTCTCCCCTCACCTACTTACCCTTCTTTTGCATTTTTTTTTGAGACAGGGTCTCACTTTGTAGTTTAGGCTGGCCCTGAGCTCCCTCTGTAGCCCAGGCTAGGCTGGAATTCAGCAATCCTCCTGCCTCTGCCTAGTGAGTGCTAGGATGACAGGTGTGAGCCACCACGCGCGGCACTGTGGTATATGGTTACTGGGGATCGAACTCTGGACCTTGCACTTTCTAGGCAGACCCTGGAACCACTAAGCTAAATCCCTGGCCCTATTTCTTAACCTTGTGGGGTACAGGCTATGACCTGACGAGCTGGGCCTAAGATTTGGAGAAGAGAAGAGACCCACAGAGAGGGCTAGAAGTGATTCCTTGCACACTTTTCTTACTCAGTGGGTGTGCTTCTGTAAAAGGATTGAGTATATCAAATCCCACTCTAAATTCCATTTAGCTGAGCCTTCAGGTGAATATTATTTTGTCTTTTAAAAGTGGAGGTTCAAACCCAATTTATCTTCCTGTCATCTGAGCTTCATAATAACTGTCTTACTTTCTTAAAGCAGGTTATACCAGCGTTGTCATTAATACAGGGAGTTTATGAGGCACTATGCTAAACCATGGGCTCCCAAAGGAGAGGGAACATGATTTAATATTACCTGAATCCTCTGAGTGCAGCACAGGGCTGATGAAAAGGGACCAACATTTGTTGAAAAGGAACCAGAGGAAGTTTCTTCTTATCAGAAAAGTAAGATATCGGACTGGTAACTAGTAGGGGTCTTGGAAACACTGCTCCTTAACATAGTTAACCTCGAAATGGTTTCTGCCTACTTAGGGCCTGGAGGCCAGTGCCAGGGATCTCTCAGTGCCCTTTCCCAAGCCTGCAGTGCCAAAACTCTAAAGGAAAAACCAGTAGAAAAGGATTTGCTTAGCTTTTCCTCAGGTCATAAACCCAAGCCATGAGACTGAAAAAGGGGCTGAATCCATAATGGAGGCATAAGTTTTTCCTTGACCCAGGGCTTTTTCCAGTCAGAGCCAATGAGACCTAAACACAAGAACTAAATATAGCTAGCAACAAGCATTCTGAGGCTTGGAAACTAATTTTGCCGAATGCATTATTTGTTTCCTTACATAAAACCTATTTTTAATCAATTGCCAGCTTCTTCAGTCCATTTCCTGGAAAGGAGGCCAATAAAAAAAGTCGGAATAAAACATCAGGCAGTCATTTATACAGTGCTACAGAAACAAGACTTTGCACTGTCCCCTCGAACCCACAGACCTTCTTTGACGTCAGGGGTGAGGTTTTCATGCCAAACATAGATTATTCCGTTTAGTTTTGTGCAGGAAGGTGGTTTTCTCTAAGACATAGCTCCTCCATGGCTGCCTTTCAGAGAACCTCTGGCTTTCATCTACTCACTCACCTTTGGAGAGGTCAAGTCAATATCACTGGTTTTCAGTGTGTGGCCTAACGGAAACAAAAGGAAATGGAGTGCTTTATGAACTGCTTCCGCTGGTAATAAAATGAAAGTAGACAGCTTACTTCCATTCATTACCTCATTTAATAAACTTTTATGAAACTCCCACTATGTGCTCAGGTTGTTCTAAAAGAGTAAGTATCAGGCCGGAGGGTTAGCTCAGTGGTTCCGGTGCCTGCCTTGCAAGGTCCTGAGTTCCTGGGCATGGAGACTCACGCCTACCAGCAATGAACCAGCAGTCAGCACCAGATGGGTCAGACAAAAGCATAGGAGGCATTAAAAAACATAAAATGCTGGGCCAGAGGATTTGCTCAGTGGTTCCAGCACCTGCCTCGCAAGCATAAGGTCCTGAGTTCAATCCCCGGTAACCACATACAATGCTGGGCGTGGAGACTCACGCCTACCAGCAATCAATACCACATACCACAGTGCTGGGCCTGGTGGCTCACGCCTGTAATCCCAGCACTCGGGATCGAACTCAGGACCTTGCGCTTGCAAGGCAGGCACAAGAACCACTGTGCTAAATCTCCAGCCCGCCATCACATTTTTCTTTCCCCTCGTTTCTTACATCTATACCCCATTTCCCTTTGAATATTTTCTATTTCACAATATCTATCATGCATTCTGGAACTCATTTACATCTTCAGTTTCTCACACCAAAGAAATGATACAATATTTGCACATCTGTGACCTAATCACACTAATTTTAATTCCTCCAAGAAACTAATTTTTAAAGTATAAAACTCTTTCTTAAATGAATAATTCCTGTGCTCACTTCAGCAGCACATATACTAAATGCATAATCTCTCCCTGCTTCATTTCAAAGATTATCTTTTGGCTTTTTCCCTTTATTTTTGGTGTTCTGATAATAGGGAAGTGATCTTATTTACTGTCTGACCCTAAACAACTTTCTTAACTTCTCTATCCCTGGAGGATTTACAAGAACATCCCTGAAAGCAATACTCCAGCTGTCTGTGATAGCCATCCTGATACAGAGCATTGGATTGTGAGTTTATTTGGAACTACAGTGTTTCAAATTCATAATCAATTCCAGTGGCCAAACTGAAAACTGCCTCACAACATCCAGGAAGATAGGCAATTTCAATTAATTAGTTAAATAGCAGTGTACAAAGTGACCTAAGTTCCTCCCTTCCTGGAGCTCAGGTTCCAGTTGTCTAGGCAGACAAAAAAACAGACATGTTGAAAAGCTAACTCCACATGGCAGGAGTGACTACAGAGGAATTATGGAAAAGGAATGTATTAGTCTGCTAAGCTGTGAAAATACTGTAGGCTAGGTGGCTTGAACAACAGAAATTTTTCTCACAATTTTAGAACCAGAGAAGTTGGAGATTAAGGTGCCAGCAAGGCTGGGTGCCACTGTGAGCTCTCTAGATCTCTTCCTCTTCTTATAAGGCTACCAACCCTACCAGATGAGGATCCCACTCTGACAACCACATTTAACCTTAATTATCTTCTAAAAGCCCTGTCTATAAATACCGTCATGTCAGTCATCCATTGGTATAGGTGGAGGATTGGTTCCATGATTGGTTCCACCTGTTTCCTCCCTTGCTGATACCAACATCAAATGGATCTTCAAACCTTTTATATAAGTTGACATAATATTTGCATATAACCTACACACAGCCCCCTGTATACTTTAAATCATCTTTCACTTACTTATAAGAATCTAAATGATCAACATTGATGAAAGTGATATCTGCAAGTTCATTACAGCACTCAAATTGAAGTCCAGATGAGTAACATGTGGTGCTTGTCTTTCTTGCTTTCACTTAACATAGTGATTTTCAGTTTCACCCATCTATCAAGAAAAAGGATCTCATTTTTATGGCTGAAGAGTATTCCATTCTTTTTTTTCCCTAGTACCACAGATCAAACTCAGGACTTTGCACTTGACAGGAAGGCATGGAAACACTGAGCTAAATCCCTGGCCCTTCCATTCTTTATGTGTACAACATCTTTATCCATTCATTGGTTAATATACACATTTCCATTTCTTGGCTATTGTGAACAGTGCGGCAGTGAACATGGGAGAGAAGATGTCTTTTTGATGTACTGTATTAATAGAATTGTTGGATTGTATGATAGTTATATTTTTAATTTTTTGAGGGGCCTCCATACTGTTTTCCAAAATGACTGTATTAATTTTAATACCTACTGTGTGCATCCTTACCAACCTTGTTATCTTTTGTCTCTTCTACAGCAGCGATTCTAAGTGGGATGAGGTGGTTGCTCATTATGGTTTTGACTTGGAGTTCCACAATGACTATCGATGTCATGCATTTTTTCATACAACTTTTGTCTGTTTGTATGTCTCAGTTTGGAAAATATCTATTTAGATCTATTGCCCATAGCAGGGGTCATTTTGTCTTTGAGACTGGCTCTTACTCTGTAGTCAGTTGAGACTTGAGCTCACTATACAGTCCACACTGGCCTTGAATTCACAGCAATCCTTCTGACTCAGCCTTCCAGGTGCTGGATGTACAGGTGTGCACATTCTTTCCCTCCAAAAAACTGGGTTATTTGAAATTTTTTGCTATTGAGGTTTTGGAGTTCTCCGTCAGACATACACATTGCAAATATTCTCTTCCATTTTTGTGTTTTCACTCTGTCATTTCCTTAGCTGTGCAGAAACTTTTCTGTTTGATGTAATGCCACTTGTACATTTTTACATTCATTTCTTGTGCTTCTAAGATATTCTCCAAAAAAATCTTTGTTCATTCTAATATTATGAAGCATTTCCCCCTCGTTTTCTTATTTTTTTTTCTTACAATTAATTCCTTAAGTCATTTGAGTTCATCTTTGTGACTGGTGAGAGATCACTTCTTGACCTTTTGGCTAAGATCAAGTCTTGTAACAGATGAGAGAGTTCAAGATCTAGCTTCATTATGTGTGTGTGGATATCCCATTTTTCGAATATGATTTTATTGAAAAGACTGTCTTTCCTCCATATGTAACAGATTTAGCAAAAGATAAGAGATGGTTGTACAGGTGTGGGTTGACTTCTAGGCTTGCTCTTCTGTTTCATTGCTTGCTATGTGTGTTTATGCCAATATTATGTCGGTTTTTACTTGTTTGTTTTAACTTGTTTCTGTTTTGATCTTTTGATTTGTGTGTGTGTGTGTGTGTGTGTTTAGTTTTATTCCATTTGGTACTAAGGATCAAAGCCAAGTTCTTTGCACTGAACTACATCCCCAGTCCTTTTTATTTTTATTTTTAAAATTTAGAGACAAGGTCCTGCTAACTTGCCCAAACTGGACTCAAATTTGATCCTGTCTTCAGCCTCCCAAAGTACTGGGATTATGGATGCATGCCACCATACCTAGCTCCATGCTTTTTCAATTACTACAGCTTTGTTGTATGTTTTGTAGTCAAGTAGTATAATGCCTCCTGTTTTGTTGTTTTTGCTAAAGATGGTCTTAGCTATTTGTTTTGAAGGGTTATTTTTGTGGTTTCTTGTAATTTTTAGCATTTTCTAGATCTGTGAAGAATACCATTATTTTGATAGGAATTGCATTGAATCCGTAACTTGTTTGGGTAGTACAGACATTTTACAATGTTGATTCTTTCAATCCATGGCTGTGAGATAGATGTCCTTATGTAGTAGAGATCTTTCACCTCTTTGGTTAAATTTGTACCTGGTCATTTTACTTTTTGTAGCTATTGTAAATAGGATTGCTTTCCTGGTTTCTTCTTTAGATATGTTATTGATTATAGCAACAGATTCTTATATGTTGGTTTTGTGCCCTGCAAATTGCCTGAATTCATGTATTAATTCTGATAGTTTTTTGATGTTTTCTGTATATAAGATCTTGTGCTCTATAAAGCATGACAATTTGACTTCTTTTCCAACTTGGATGCCCTTTATTTATTTTTCTTGCTTAATTGTTCTAACAAGGACTCTAGCACTATGTTGAGTAAAAGTAGTGAAAGTATGAATCCTTATTTTATTCTGTATCTTAAAGAGAAAACTTTTAGCTTTTCCCGTTCAATATAATGCTAGCTGTTGTCTTATTATAAATAGCTTTTACTGTGTTGAAGTATGCTCCTTGTATGCCCGATATGTTCAATTTTTTTTTCGAGACAGGGTCTCGCTTTGTAGTTCAGGCCGGCCCTGTGCTCACTATGTAGCCCAGGCAAGCCTCGAACTCAGCAATCCTCCTGCCTCTGCCTCCTGAGTGCTGGGATTACAGGCGTGAGCCACCATGCCTGGCACTTTCAATATTTTTATCAATCACAAAACAATTGAATTTTATTGAATGGTTTCTCCACAGCAATTGAGATGACCATATGATTTTTATCCTTCATTCTGTTGATATATCATGTTTATTGATTCACACAAATTGAACCATCCTTGTATCCTGGTATTATTGCTACTTGACTATGGTGAAAAATCTTTCTAATGTGCTGTTGGTTTCAGTTTACTATTATTTTGTTGAGGATCTCTACAACTATATTCATGAAAGATGCTAGCTTAAAGTTTTCTTTTTCTTTTTTGGGGGGGCGGGTACCGGGGATCAAACCTGGGCCCTTATGTGTCCAAGGTTGGACGTGGTACCACTTGAGCTAAATCCCCAGCCCTAAAAGTTTTCTTTTTGTTTTGTTCTTGTTTGACATGTATTAGAGTTATGGTGGCTTCATAAAATATATATGGCAATATTTTTTCCTTTTCTACTTTTTTTTTTTTGAGACAGGGTCTCACTTTGTAGTTCAGGCTGGCTCTGAGCTCGCTATGTAGTCCAGGCAAGCCTCGAACTCAGCAATCCTCCTATCTCTGCCTCCCGAGTGCTGGGATGACAGGCGTGAGCCGCCACGCACAGTGGCCTTTTCTACTTTTTTGTTGTAAATTAAAACACATTGGATTGGGCTGGAGGGTTAGCTCAGTGGTTCCGGCGCCTGCCTCACAAGCGCAAGGACCTGAGTTCGATCCCCGGTTACCACATATAATGCTGGGCGTGGTGGCTCACGCCTGTAATCCCAGCACTCGGGAGGCAGAGACAGGAGGATTGCGGAGTTCGCGGCGGCTTGCCTGGGCACCATAGTGAGCTCAGGGCCAGCCTGAACTACAAAGCAAGACCCTGTCTCCAAAAAGCAAAACAAACAAACAAACAAAAAAAACCACATTGGATTGTTCTTTAAATGTTTGGTAGAATTCAGAAATGAAGCCATCTCATCCTAGGCTTTTCTTTAATGAGAGATTTTAAAAATTACTAATTCGATATTATTACTTTTACTGGTCTGTTTCTTCAAGACTCATACTTGGTAAAGTGCACGTGCCAAGGAATATATCCATTTATTCTAGACTATCAAATTAGTTGGCATGTAGTTATTTATCATACCTAAGATTTTTTTGTATTTCTGTGGGTAGTTGTAATATTTCCCTTTTCATCTCTAATTTTGAGTCTTCTCTTTCCTTTTCTCACTCTAGTTCAGAATTTGCTTATTTTGTTCATCTTTTCAAAAAATAGCTTTGTGTCGGGCATGGTGGCTCACGCCTGTAATCCCAGCACTTGGGAGGCAGAGTTAGGAGGATTGCTTTGAGTTCGAGGCTTGCCTGAGCTATATAATGAGCTCAGGGCCAGCCTGAACTACAAAGCGAGACCCTGTCTCACAAAAAAAAAAAAAAAAAAAAAGCTCTGTTTCATTGATCTTTTATCTTTTTAAAGTCTCTGCTTCCTTTATTTATGCTCTGATCTTGTTTTCTTTACTCCTACCAATTTGGGATTTAGTTCTTGCTTTTCTGGTTTCTTGAGATGCAGTGATAGGTTATTTATCAAATCTTTCTTCCTTTTTGATGTCAGCATTGATGGTTATACATTTCCATCTTAGTATTATTTTTGCTGTATCCATATATTTTTGTAATGTGTTCATTTGTCTCAATAATTTTTGAAATTTCATTCTGGATTTTCTTTCTTCATCCATTAGTTGTTCAAAAGTAAATTATTTTCCACATAATTATACAGTTTCCAAAGCTCTTATTATTGATTTCTGGCTTTATTCCACTATGATGAGAAAAGACATGATAGAATTTCAGTCTTTTGAATTCACTGAGACTTGTTTTGTGGCCTATCATATAATCTGTCCTAGGGAATATTCCATGTGATATTGAGAAAATTGTGAATATAGATGCCCAAACTAAGTCTGTTTGACCTAAGGTCTAATTTAACTCTGATTTTGTTGGTGTTAATTTTCTGGTTGGTTGATCTGTCCATTGCTGAAATCAAGGTATTTAAGTCCCAAGCTACTGTTATATTGGAATCTACCTGCTCTTTTCATTCTACAGTATTAATACTTGTTTTATATATTTGGGTGCTCAAATATTGATTTTATATATATTTAGAATTGTTACTTCCTTTTTCCAAATTCACCCTTATATCATTATATAATGATCTTTCTTGTTTATCTGATTCTAGAATGTATATTCCTGTTTTCTTTTGGCTTCCACATGCATGGAATATCTTATTCTATCCCTTCACTTTAGAGGTGGAGTTTCTCATGAGCAATATTCATTTAGTCACTCTGTCTTTTAATTGGAAGATTTAATTCATCTACATTCAAGGTAATTATTGACAGAAAATGTCTTGATACAGTTATTATGTAACTTGTTTTCTAGTTTTGTTATACAGTAGCTCCTTTCTTTCTCCTCTTTTACAGTTTTCCTTGGTGGTTAAGAAAACTTTCCTAGTAGGGCAGTTTGATCCCTTGCTTATTACTTTTGGTTTGTCTGTTATGTGGTTATCATGAGGGTTATAAAAATATATTTTGATTATAGCAAGCTATTTTGAAGTGATAGCAACTTAACATGATCACAAGGGTAAGAACAGAAACAAAAAAGAGAATATATTAATAAGAAAACTATACATTCATACTTCATTCCTCCTTACATTTAGAATTTTTGATACTCCATTTTACATCTTTCCCTATTGCCTATCTTTTTTTTTTTTTTGGTGAGACAGGGTCTCGCTTTGTAGTTCAGGCTGGCCCTGAGCTCACTGTGTAGCCCAGGCAAGCCTCGAACTCAGCAATCCTTCTGCCTCTGCCTCCCGAGTGCTGGGATTACAGGCTTGAGCCACCACACCTGGCACTGTGGTATGTGGTATTGATGGCTGGTGGGCATGAGTCACCATGCCCAGCATTGTATGTGGTTACCAGGGATCAAACTCAGGGCCTTGCGCTTGTGAGGCAGGCGCCAGAACCACTGAGCTAAATCCCCGGCTCCCATTGCCTATCTTTTAAAAACATTAAAGTAGCTATATTAATTTTAATTTCTCTTTTTTGGTATTCATGGTAAATATATGGATAGTTTACACACACCATGTTTACAATATTAGAGCATTCTGAATTTGTTTAGTTACGATTACTATTAAATTGTATATCTGTCCATATTTTCTTCTCACTAATATTTCTTTCTACTTGAAAAACCCCTTATAGGAGGTCTGGCAGTGACATATTCCCTTAGCTTTTGCCAAGGAATATATGTGCCATAACTTTCTTTCATTTCTAAAGAACAGCTTGGCCTGGCACAATATTCTTGGTTCACAGTACTTTTCCTTCACTAATGTGAAAACTCTCATGTTACTCTTTCTTGGCCTGTAATGCTTTTGCTGAAAAGTCAGCTGTTAGGTGAACTAGAATACCTTATGTGTTGATACTTTTTCACCTGCAGCCTTGAAAATCTTCTCTTCAGCTTTTATCTATGAGAGTTTGACTATAAGGTGCCTTGGGGTAGACTTGATTAAATTTGACTTTCCTGTATCTGGATATGTGTAGCCTCTAGATTTGGGAAGTCTTTATTACTATTTCATTGAGTAAAATTTTCCACTCCTTTGATATTCTTAGGTTCTTCTTAGGGCCCCATTAACCTGAGTATTTGCTCTTTAAAAACTGTCCCAAAATTCCCATAAGCTTTGTTCATTCCTCTTTATGGTCTCTTCCAACTGTGTGTCTTCAAACAGCCTTTCTACAAGCTCGCCAATATTTTCTTCTGTTTGATCTATTCTATTGATGTCTTCTTTTGCATTTTTAACTTCGCTGAGCATATTTTTCAGCTCAAGAATTCATGTTTGACTTTTAAAACTCATTTCCATCTCTTACAATTTCTCTGTTAGAGTATTGAAACATTTGTGTTCTTCCAGGTTCATTGAGTTTCCTTAAAACTGCTATTTTAAATTCTCTGAGAGTTCTCCCATACTGATTATTGCCTGGTCAGTTTCTGGCATGGTATTTTGAGTATTAGATGAGCTCATGGTTTCTTGAAAGCTCTTCGATGCTTATTATTGTGCCCATTATCTGGGCTTTGAAGGATCAAGAATTCATTCCCATCTTCCTAATCTGTAATTTTTAAAAATGTGCTTGTCTTTCAGAAATTCTAGGCAAGCTTCTTATTTTCTCTAAACCTTTGCTCACTTTCACTGTTTTATCACTAGATTGTGCCCAGGTCCATACTGTCAGGAATCTACTGTCATATGTTGTCATTATTTCAGTACTAGAAGGCAGTCTAAGCCCAGGTTTGTCTCAAATATTCTGATAGTGTATTATGCCAAAAGAAACAGAAGAGTATCCAGAAAGAGGAGTCTGCATCCACAGTCCTTTCCCTGGGACTAGGATAGATCCAGATGCCTCATCCACACTTACTGGCCTATGGTCAGACACTTCAGGATTCTGCCTGGCTCTGGGAAGTGTCATTGTGGATCGACCAATTCCATGTTCTAGTGTCACACTTATGGCCACCAAAACCCCCAAGTTGAATCATACCCTTGTCTCAAAGCCCACCAAAACCTTCATAATACTGGGTTAGGACATTGATTAGTGAAATAGCCATAGACAATGTGAGCTGGAATAGAAGTCTAATTGACAGGCATGATGTCTTTCCCTGGCATTTCAGCAGTTACAGAAGCCTTGTCTGCAGGCAGGCCTGGGGATAGGGTATATTAGAATCTGCTCAATGTTAGTTTTCACTAGCCCCATGCTAAGTTCTGGTGGAAAGTCTTCTGCTTAGTACCCTGTTCTACCCTTTGTCAATATGACCTTGGACCATAGAATGCTGCCTGAATTTGGAATAGTGTTGGTGAAGGCAGACTCTTGGCCCTAAGGCTGACCTAAACTGGTTCATTCCTGAGTCTCAAAGCTGCAAGAATCTGCACAGTCTCAGGGGTACACTAAATACACAGTGCAGCTGGCAGCGATGCAGGCCAAAATATGAACCTGTCCAACTGAGGTACAGGTTTCTGACTAGCACTGGAGCAGTTCTTGATCCTTGACTGTAAGCACTGATCTGGAAATAGCTGTGCAGTCCAAAGTTAGGGCATGGGTAGTGGACATAGCCCTTTGGTCACCAAGACCGACACTAAGCTGAGTTGCCTCTGAGTCTCACAGTCAAAGAGACCTATACTGTCTCTGGAGCAGGACAGATGTTCCCCAGGCCCACTCTGATGCTGGAATTGGTGTGGCTGAAACTTTAGTCTGTCTTTCAGATGCACAGGTTTCTGCTTAATGGTGGAGCTAGTCTAGAGACTGTGAGCTCTGGCCTGCATTTGGGGCCTTCAGTTTTGTTTGGGTCATTAGTCTCACCATGGAATAACTGGCACTGGGCTCTGAGATAAAGTCCTGTGCTGGCTTCACCTGCCTTGCTTTCCAGCAGGAGTCCTCCTCCCCATTGGCTGCCCCAGGATGGAGAAGGGCTGGTAGAGTCTGTCTTTTGCCTAATGCAATTCCAATGCCTCAGTACACAGGTACTGACCTGGCAGTAGGTGTGGTAGAGCTTTCGCCAAAACTGGGTTTCACTGTGATGAGCATGGTATTAGCATTTAAGTCTAAGACTCAGGCTTTATTTTCTCTTCCCCAAGCAAGGGATACCTCTCTCCATTCTGGGCTGTTTGGAGTTGAGTGAAGAGTGATACAGAAAACTCTTTTCTTTCTGACTTCTTCAATACCTAATTTCATTTTGTTATACTAAGAGCTTATAGTATGGTCTATCACCTGATTTGCTTAGCTCTCGTACCGGTAGTTCGGTATTTGACTAGCTGTTTGATTTGATGTGCCTATTAGGAAAAATCACCAGATGATTTTGTTATCTTGTGTTACCTCACCTTTTAATATTTTCAGCACATGGTTAGTTGAATCTACAGATGCATAACCTGTGGCTGTGGAGGGTCTACTGGAATCTCAGGCTTGAGCATATGAATTTATGTGTGTGCAGGGATGCAATCTGGCCCATAGTGGGTAACATAATTAAGAATGAGTGGGCTAGGTGAGGCGGATGTCCTTGGACAGAGTGGTCAGAGAAGACTTTTTACAGAGGTGATAATCATAGTTTTGTGTAGCAACTTAGTTTTAGTGGTTTATTGGGACATTTTTTGTGGGTTTATTTTGTTTTGAGAAGGAAGACACAAAAATATTTGCAGCCTGAATTCAGATTCTGTGTTTACCACTTACGACCTAGACAAGCTTCTTAACCACTCTGTGCTTTATATTTTCATGTCCAAAATAGGAATAGTGACAGTACCTACCTCACAGAATAATGCAAAGTTTTACAGTGCTATCTAATGGACCTTTCTGTGATGATGGAAATATGCTGTAATCTGTTCTTTCCGATACAGTAGCCACTAGCCACATGTGGCTATGGAGTCTGAACAACTAAACTTTAAGTGTAATGTTAATTTAAAGAGCTACATGTGGCTAGACAGCATAGATGCAATGAATTCACATATGTAAAATATGAATTAGCACTATGCCTGGTACATAGTATCAATAAATGTTGTCTACCATTAGTGTTAATAATGGTCACAGGTGTTTCTCTGGCAGGAAGTTTTGTTTTGTTTTAGATAAATAGCAATCACACCCTAATTTATTATAGTGTCTTGTTCTCCAAATACATGGTTATGATGCTTATTATGGTAGCTCCCTACCTAACCACTTATCCAGCTGCCTTGGCAGCCGAACCCGGGGCGGGGCAGCTTGCTCCTGAGGGGACTGACTGCAGTATGTTCCTCTGTATGCAGCAGGGTCGAGATCACTGGTGGGTACTATGAGTACATCGATGTCAGCAGCTGCCAGGACATCATCCACCTCTACCACCTACTCTGGTCTGCCACCATCCTCAACATTGTTGGCCTGTTCCTGGGTATCATCACTGCTGCAGTCCTTGGAGGCTTTAAGGATATGGTAAGGAAACAACTGACTTTGCATTTCATAGTGGTTCCTGCTGGGAGCAGGGAATACAGGTGGTTAGGGCAGTGGAGACCCAAATTTTGATGGGAGGAATCAAAGCAATTACCTCAAGGATGTAGCTTGAGGCAAGCTACATTTCAAATTGAAGAGACCAGGTAACATCATCAATCTGCAAATTTCACTTAACAACATACACTGACTGTTTTTGAGACACATTTTGACATGACATGAATGGATTTTCAGTTTTTCCCTAAGCCTGGTTATATGCAGTTTACCTCTCTCTACCCCTGGCTCTTTAGTAGATGCTGTCTTGGTTATTTGTCCCCTTAATAGTCTTTGGGAGAGAAGGAAAGTAAGAGATTTTGAAGCTGTAGGTAAGATTAACGTTAGTCTCCCCTTCTCCAGGAATTTTACCCTGGAGTCTCTCCAGGAATTGCATATATACTTGCTTCTTTTGCATTTGAAGAGTCAGCCCTAGGCTAAGCTGCTTGCCAGGTCTTGTCTTCATCCTCTTCTTCGATCTCAGCCTACCCATATTCCCATTCCTCTCTTCCAAATCATTTTTGTGTATGTCTACAATGGCACGGCAGGACTCAGCACCCAATATGGGCTCGGCAAGAGTAGGTTCCCTCCTTCCTTTGCTTTTAAAGCATTTCTAAGCATTTATTTGCTAATTTGATAAATCTTATCTCTAATTATGGAGACAATAGTTTTCAGTTGTGGTTATAAACCTGGCTTACTATCCGAAACCACCTGATGTGCTTAACAAAACACCTCAGAACATAAAAGCCTACATGTCTGATCCCCTTCTCCAGAGATTCTGACTTAACTGGTCTAAACTGAAGCTGAGGTATCAGTGATTTTTTTAAAAGCTCCCTAAGTGATTTTGTGCTGCAGCCAGGATTGAGAAATACTCTTGTAAAGGAATGTTCCATGTGTGCTTCGAGAACCTTTTTGTGCCCAAAAAGGTTTTTTGACCCCAGAAAATGAGTCAGGAAGATCCTAGACCCTTAATGGTTTCTGTGCCATTTGAGGTCCCTGAGGGACAAGAACCTGAAAGGCAGTTAATAATTTGATCCTAGACTGTCACAAGGATGGGTGGTGGAAAATGAAAAGTACAGAAAAAGAAAAAAAAATCTATATTGTGAAATAGTAAATATTCAAAGGGAATTGACATTTAGGGGTGAAAGAAAAAAATTGATGGTTATAAAAAGGAAACAAAGCTTGTGTATATAGGGGTGGTAGGGTGGTAGGGTGGGTAGGGGAAGGGGAAAAATGAGAATTAAGTTGTGTCATATACTGGTACAAATTCTCAATGTGGAGTGTAATTGTGATATGTAGATATAATGGACCAATAAAATGTACCATTAAAAAAAAGAAAAAGAAAAGAAAAAAATCTAGTTTTGGGCAGCAAGTCCTCAGCAAAATTGGACTGACAGAGAGTGTTGCATGCTCCTGCTCGTGGGCCTGTACGAAAGAAAATCCCCTTCTGCCCATCCTCAGGCTCTTCCTCTCCCTTCTCTCTCTCATAGACAAATTTCTCCTTCCTACCACTCTCCCATCCCAAGCACTAAGTAGTAGAGGAATCACTAACACAGGTGGGGCCTTAGGTAGGTTAAACATTTCCTCTAAATTCGGGCCTGCAGGAGATTTTATTGAAAGAGTTGTACAAATGCTGATCCTAGGCTGGGGCTTCTTTGGAAAAAAAAATTCCATTTTCTGGGAGACTTTCCTCAGGGAACAGGTGAAAGGACTAGAAGAGAAACTGCGCCCTTGGGAGTTAAAGAGGCAGTACCTCAGGACTGATTAGAAACTTGTTGCTAGGGCCCTTCAGGCCTAGGTTGTAGAGCAACCTTGAGCACAAGTAGAGTAGGTGGTGGGTACTAGACCAACTCTCTACGGTTCCTTCAAAGTGTTTTCTCTTTTCCACATTCACCAAAGTCACAGTGCAGAAAATTCTGTCATTTTTGGTTCCTTAAGGTAGGAATTTTCCCCTCCATGTCCACTTGCAAAATGTACATATTAAAAAATAAAAATGTTAATATGCCACACAGATATTAATACCTTGTGCTACTAACTTCTCCATGTGAAGGATTTAATATGGTCCTTTTCCATGGTGATAGCAGGAATTGAGATTTGAAAGCAAAAGGTACCTAAGGAAGATAAATTTTCTTTAAGACATTTCTGAAAGTTGGAAAGATGAGAGTTGTGCTAAGAAATACAGCACTGTCAAGCTTTTGACCTTACCTTCAGATCCCCATTTTTTTTGTTTCAATGTGCCATCTCTATCTAGCTCTAGGAGTTTTTCATTGTCTGAAACCTGTATTCATTAAATGTTATTCCCTAATCCCCTTGCCCTAAGCCTCCAGAATCCACCAACCTGCTTTCTGTTTGTATGGATTCCTTTACTCTAGATAGATATTTAATATAAATGGAATCATACAATGTGAATATTTGTGTCTGGCTCCTTTAATTTATTAAGATTCATCTACCTTGCAGCATATATATCAGTGCTTCATTTCTTTTCATGACTGAATAATATCCCATTGTATGGGATCATGTGTTTGCTTGTTTGTGTTTGTTTGGAGACAGAGTCTCGATTTGTAGTTCAGGCTGACCGTAAACTCACTATGTAGTCTAGGCCAGCCTCCAACTCTCAGCAGTTCTCCTGCCTCTGCATCTGAGTGCTGGGATTACAGGTGTGAACCACCATGTCTGGCTAC
>PVIC010038864.1:0-10256 GCA_004025085.1 Thryonomys swinderianus
TATCTCCTCCTTCAGGAAGATCCTTGGCTTGTCCTTGTTTTTTTGTTTGTTTGGTTGTTTGTTTTTGTTTTGTTTTGCTTTGTTTGAGACAAGGTCTCACTTTGTAGTTCAGGCTGGCCCTGAGCTTACTGTGTAGCCCAGGCAAGCCTCGAACTCAGCAATCCTGCCTCTGCCCCCTGAGTGCTGGGATGACAGGCGTGAGCCACCACACCCAGCACTGTGGTGTGTGGTATTGATTGCTGGTGGGCGTGAGTCACCACGCCCAGCATTGTATGTGGTTACCGGGATCGAACTCAGGACCTTGTGCTTTTGAGGAACCACTGAGCTAAATCTCCAGCCCTGTCCTTGGTTTTTGAATGATTATGTTAGCCCTGACTGGTACAAACTCCATTCTGATGGACTCAAAAATCCATGAACTGGAGGCCTTACATGACATCTGCAAAATTCCTTGTCCTTTGCCATATGATTGTACAGTGAGAGCCTGTCATATCCCTAGGGGCTTCCACCAGCCAGCACACAGGGCAGGTGCTGCAGGAGCCATCTGAGAGCCATTCCCACACAAAATGTAATTGATTTTGGATTTAATGTATGTTTAGTTTGCTAGGTGTCTAAAAATTTATAGACAAATGCATTTGTAGTTTTTTTTTTTTTTTTTGCTTTTTTTTGAGACAGGGTCTCACTTTGTAGTTCAGGCTGGCCCTGAGCTCACTATGGTGCCCAGGCAAGCCGCCGCGAACTCAGCAATCCTCCTGTCTCTGCCTCCCGAGTGCTGGGATTATGCATTTGTAGTTTTAAGTATCAGAAACAGATTTAGAAGAAAAATTTAAAGGATGATGTAAAATAGCATTAAATACTAAGTCATTAGTAATGTGACAATAATTAGATGACCTCTATGAAGAAAATTACAAAAATTTAATAGAAGGCATTAAACATTGTACCTTTGGGCCGGAGGGTTAGCTCAGTGGTTACGGCGCCTGCCTTGCAAGCGCAAGGACCTGAGTTCGATCCCCGGTTACCACATATAATGCTGGGCGTGGTGGCTCACGCCTGTAATCCCAGCACTCGGGAGACAGGAGGATTGCTGAGTTCGCGGCAGCTTGCCTGGGCACCATAGTGAGCTCAGGGCCAGCCTGAACTACAAAGCGAGACCCTGTCTCCAAAAAGCAAAACAAAACAAAACAAAACAAAACAAAACATTGTACCTTTAAATTTGTATAATACAACCATAATAGATTGGAAACCTCTATACTGTATTGTTAAAATGTCAGTTTTTTTGTTTGTTTGTTTTTTTGAGACAGGGTCTCACTTTGTAATTCAGGCTGGCCTTGAGCTCCCTATGTAGCCCAGGCAAGCTTTGAACTCAGCAATCCTCCTGCCTCTGTCTCCTGAGTGCTGAGATTATAGGCGTGAGCCATCTCGCCCAGCACTGTGGTATGTGGTACTGACTGCTGGTGAACATGAGTCACCATACCTGGTATTGATGTATGTGGCTACTGGGGATGGAACCAGGGACCTTGCACTTGCTAGGCAGGCGCTGGAATCACTGAGCTAAATCTCTGGCTTTTCAAGAGCATTTTAATTTTGTCCTCAGTAGATGAGAACTTCTAAAAATACTTTTCAGTGAATCTGGCAACTCATTTGAAGGTATAGAAGATATATGTGTACATATTTGTGCCTTTGTGTGTGTGTGTGTTTTCTTGGCTATTTACATTGATCTTTTTCTCCATTTGCTTCTTTTTGTAACACTGTCTCCCTGTTTTATTGCAATATTATAATAGATTTTAATGGCTAGGAGAACCAAGACCTACCACAGTGCTCCTTTTCCAAATCTTATTGGCCAGTCATAAGCATTAAATATTAATGTAGTTTTTTAGAAATAAAAAAGATCTTGTTTAAATTTTGGACAACATTGTATTAGATTTATACTGGGAGAATTCTTCTCTATACCAAACAAAGTCTGATATCTTTCATCCCATGTCTTCCGTGTTTTTATAAAACTTATTTATTTCTTTTGGATGGAATCATTGTTTATGATAAATTTTAAATCACTATTTATGATAAATTTAAATTATTTCCTACAGGTGTAAAGAAAAAGAAATGATTTGTATATGTTTCACTTATATGCAGCTGCTGCTTCTCTGGGCTCACTTATTAGTTCTTAAAATATTAGTCGATTTTCTTTCATCGGGACATGTCCCTAGGGTTATTTCTTAAAAGTTTACAAGACTCTTCTGGATTTGTGTCTAGTTACTACTCTGGGTACCCTTCATCTCGTTTCCATTCACCATGGCTTCTTTTCCCATCTGTTCTAGGACATATTACTTTGTCCTACTTAAACTTGCTCTTCTACCTTTTGTTCCTGTAGGCACTTAGCCAATCTGTTTGTGTAATTAATTTCCTTTACTATTATTACTTTACAGACTAATTTTACAATTTTGCTTTGGTTATTTAATATTTCCATACCAGCCTTACCACCCTCAACAGGGAAACCATTATATATTATTATTTTTATGCTCTATTATTTATTTAATTTTTTTTTTGCTTTTTGGAGACAGGGTCTCGCTTTGTAGTTCAGGCTGGCCCTGAGCTCACTATGGTGCCCAGGCAAGCCGCCGCGAACTCAGAAATCCTCCTGTCTCTGCCTCCCGAGTGCTGCTTTATGCTCTATTATTATAAAATTTTTTACCTGAATGCAATCTTACTACTCCAACATTAGCCTCTTAGCGTTAAGTCTTAAATTGCCAATTATATCAAAGTCTTTGGCTGGTAATTTGTCTTAAATGTTTCTGCCATCAGGATATAAGATTTTATCTCTCTTGAAAATTGTTTCCTTACATCCATTATTCAAAGGAGTAAGTTTTTAGAATATAAAAGGGATCACTTCTCGGCCTTTTGGCTAAGATCAAGTGTAGAATACAAAAGGTCTGATCTGATGCTTACTTACTTCTTTACATAAATAAACCATATTTTAAAAATCTTTTTGAATACCTTTAACAAAAATTACATGAAGTCATATGAGTACTTAAATATCAGTGTTCAAGCACGCAGCTGCCCAGCGGCTTGGAAACAATTCTCTCCAGTTCCCTTTATCAAAACAAGCATCTCAGGCTAACTGACAAGGGTGAAAGGGAAGTGCTAGTTCCTGTTCTCGTCTGTGGAAATACCACTCCTTCCTACCCAAACATCTGAGCTGTTGCTGATCAAGTCATCAGAAGAAGGTGGTGGGTCAGTCAGGTCAGGCTCGGTAATGCCTCTGAGAATTTAAAATCTTAGTGGCTTTTTGTTAGCTAAGAGGGCCGCCATTCCTTTTGGTGGTTGTAGTCTAGGCTGCCTTTTAGTCCTTCTGTCTCCTGAGGTTACAGCAGGAGTGATGGAGCGAGACTACTTTTTTTTTCTTTTAATGGGGGTCAAACCCATGCCCTCTGCTCTATTCTAAAACATTTTTTTTTTTTTTTGAGACAGGGTCTCTCTTTGTAGTTCAGGCTGGCCCTCAGCTCACTATGTAGCCCAGGCAAGCCTGGAACTCAGCAATCCTCCTGTCTCTGCCTCCCGAGTGCTGGGATGACAGGCGTGAGCCACCACGCCCGGCACTGTGGTATGTGGTATTGATTGTTGGTGGGCATGAGTCTCCACACCCAGCATTATATGTGGTTCCCGGGGATCGAACTCAGGACCTTGCACTTGCAAGGCAGGTGCCAGAACCACTGAGCTAACCCTCTGGCCCTAAAACATGGTATTTTGAGACAAGTTCTCTCTAAATTGCTGGTCTGCCTATTGCATTCTTTCTGCCTCAGCCTCTCAGGATGTTGGGATTCCAAGTGCGCGCACCACACCTGGCTTCCCGCACTTCTCAGTGGAGGTTCTGAGAAGCAGTGCAGTTTCTTTATCCCTGAGAAATCTCGCTCTGGAGAAAGGAAGTGAAACCATGCTTGAGGAGCTCTACCGCCAAACTCATGGGAAGCCTGGCAGATAAGGAAGATACCTGATCAGTCCCCCATCATGAGGTGCACAGGTGACTACAAAAACCTTCAGCCCTGACCTTAGCTGCCAGGTGACTGCCATCAGATGAAGGAACATGAGATAAGAAAAGAAAAGAGCTTCCCTGAGCCTGTGAACCCTCTGAACCCTGAGAGATGAGCTCTGGGATGGTTGCTTATGCAGCGATGACTTGAATAGTCTTTCACTAAACTTTATATCGTCCCCATGTGAAGTCCACTGAGAATCCTTGGACCCATCCGAAGGGCCTGTTCTCCATGAGGCAGCTCAGTCACTGGGCTCCTGTGGTAATGTAGACTCTTAGATGATGAAATTTTCTTTATAACTTTTGTGGCAGGAGAAGAGAACAAGGAGCATGCTGGACCAGGGATTCAATGGTTCATTCAACCTCAGTGTGACAAACATGCCCCTTCTTCTCATAGCTTATTAGGCAGAAGTATTCACACCGGTAAGGGTATAGCTCATATTCCTGCACGGGCTGAGAAAGAGAAGGAACTGGATACATTTCTACCACATCCCTCCCTCTTTTGTTATGATTTCACTTCACCAAAGTTCAAAGAATTTCTTTTCCTATCAGGAACCATACTTTTGGGTAACCATTGCTGCCTCACAGGACCAGCGTGGCAAACTACCTTTTCTCCCAGACCAGATATCAGTCTTCCAGAAAATGTAATGAATCCATACTTTAAATATGAATAGATGTATAAGAAACTACCTCAAGTCTTGATGGTTTTAAACAACAGCAGTGATTATTCTGCAGTTTCTGTGAATAGAGGAAACAGCTAAATTAAATCTTCTGACTTTGGGTCACACCTCAGTTTTATATGGAAGGGGCCACTTCTGGGTTATTCGTGTGGCCTTGCCCAAGTTAGTTTTGGTCAGGCTGCTAGTGAGGCCTTGGATCGTCATAAGATACTGGCTCATGGCCTTCTTCAGCTCCCTATTATTTGAAATTCTCCATATAGAATCTCAAAGTGAGTAGCCAAGAGGGGAGTTTCAGACAAACTAGAAGTTTCAGGGTTTTTTTTTTTGTCAACATATTATAGGATGTTCCATCATTGGTATCATCTGCTATTAGCTAGAAGTGAGTCACTGGGCCCAGCCCACACTCAAGAAGAGTCAATTACACAAGGGCCCAAGTACCAGCAGATGGGAATTTTGGAGACTATGCCAGAAACTGCTTCCTTTAAGTACCACTATTCAGTGGGTACTTTGCCACGCTGGAGACACAGATAGAGGAGGCAGAGACCTTAACCTTGAGGAGTTTCTAGGAAGCGTTGGAGAACTGAGGTCAGAGGGCGATCACTGTTTAACTGTGTTAAATATGAAAGGGTGTGGTAGAGTTAGAGGAGCTATTGGACTAGGGAAGACACTCCAGCTCATTCTCTCTGGGCCATTGGAGGTACAATGTGAGCCGCAGGACAGAGGCTGCAGAATGACTCACTGGGTAACTATTATAAACAGAATGAAAAAGCTAGGAAGCATGAAAGTACACAGTGTGCCCAGAGAATGGGAGCAGCTTTGAGTTACTAGATCCTAGGGAATTGTGGGAATGGTGGAGGGTAAAGTGGGTGAAATTAAAGCTGGTGGTGAAGAACATTGTGTGTTATGCTAAGTGAATTTGGCTTTAGGGAAAGCAGTTCTGTAGACGCCTCATAGGATATTGTTGCCTCCCAATAATATAACTTTTTTTGAGTCGTACCATATTCTTGACATTATACATGGATCATTTTCACTGCCATCTTTTGGAACAGGTTCTACTGTTTGCTGCATTTAAGAGAAGCTTGGTGGAAACTAAGTTTTAGCCCCAGATCACATGACCTGAGAGTGTCAGGGCCAAGATGACAACGTGGTCTGACAGCTGCTCCTTGTCTCTGTCCTGTGACATTCCCTGTTACTATCACAAAGTGTCTCTCACACTTGTTTGCTGTATGTGCTTCTTATTGTTTTATCTTCCAAGACTGCAATCAGTGAATACACAATTTGTGTAGATAGTAAGTGCTTCTGTGATGAGTTTGTGTCTCAGAGGTCTTTCTATCTTTTCCTCATTTTGAAATATTCCCACACATACAAAAGTAGGTAACATAGGAAAATGAATTTAGCTTCTACACTGAACCTTTCATCAGCCAGTATTTACTAGAGAAATTGATATATATGATACAACACACACAAATATGTAAGAATTTACAGATTGGCTTATGATGGGAGCCCACAGAGTTGGGAATGGAAGAGTGCAAAAGGTCAGTCTGCTCACTGGGGATCTAAGGATCCGGCTGAAGGCCTGGAGTTCTGTGTAGTTGCCCGTGGGAGTCCCTTCAGGAGGCTGAAAGGTAGCACTGGAGGGCTGAAGCATCTGCCTTAGACAGCTGAAGGGGTGATGCTGGAGGCTCACAGTCTCTGCTGAACACCCAGAGACAAGGTCCTTTGCAAGGTCCAAGCAAAGCCTGAAACTTTCGCCAAATGCAAGAGAAACAATCCTTTCTTCTTCATTTCCCCTTTATATCATTCTGGAGATAAGCCCCCCTAGGGTGTGTCTTTCATACTCAAAGCTATGGTGACTCAATTTAGTTGGTTATTATTTACTCAATTGACACAATCCAACTATCACACCCCTGTATCATTCTGTTTCATCCATTTTCCTTCCATTCCTATATTTAATTTCTGGAGCTAGTTACAGAAAATTCTAAACATCATATCATTTCACAATAATCAATAATGATTGAAAATATGGTCATAACATCTTTATTATCATCAACAAAATTGGTGGTGAACCACTAATAGCAGATGCTATTTTAAGATCATTTGTTTTATTCATTACATATCCTATACAAAAAAGAAGCTACACTGAAAAGAATGATAGGTTTCCTATTTGTGATTTTTTTTCCCATAAGCACAGCAAAGTGTTTTCCATCGACTTTGAAGGATTGATGTATAACCATAATAGGTTTAGTGACATTCAGTGAAAGACATTTTTCTAAATTACAATAGTTTGTAAATTCTTGAGTGTTTTGAGGGTAGGATCTTAGTCTACTTGTGTTTTATCTACTAGTAATTTACAGCTAACTCAAGCAAGATCTGTTCAAGCCAAATTAATCCTTCCTATCTTACTGATTGTCAATTGATCTAGTGTGTCTTCAGTACTCTCACTTGTAAAGCTGTTTTAAATCCAGACCAGAAACTACGTATTTGAGGACACATTACTCATATAACTAGCTTTCAAGTTCTGAGCATCTAATAAATGTCAACAAAGGACACGTTGAAAAAGCTCACCTACTTTCTCACTGTAACTAGTCTTTACTTCATTTAAGATGGGGTGATCCTGAGGCCCGGAGTAATCTAATATTCATGTAGAAAGAGAGGCGGAAACCATGTAAAGCTACTTTCATTTTAGATCCGACAAAACTGTAGCTGAAAGAAACATGAGGTCCATTTTGTTCCACTTGGTAATATTATTAACTGTCTCATTTAACCTGTTGTCTCATGTTTTACAAATTTATGTAACATTGGATGGGAGATTTAGCTCAGTGGTCCTGGCATTTCCCTAGCAAGCACAAGATCCCTGGTTCGACCCGTGGTAACCACACACAACAATACAGGGCGTGGTGACTCATGCCCAGCATCAGTACCACGCACCACAGTGCCGGGCGTGGTGGTTCACGCCTGTAATCCCAGCACCTGGAAGGCAGAGGCAGGAGGATTGCTGTGAATTTGAGGCTTGCCTGGGCTACCTAGAAAGCTCAGGGCCAGCCTGAACTACAAAGTGAGACCCTGTCTTTGAAAAAAAAAAAATCTGTAGCACTCTAGAATTTTTGTAAGAAAATACCAATCTTACAATCTAGTGATCTGGTTTCATCATTATGACCAATGAGGTGGTGGCGATTTCTTTGAGGTACACATTGGAGCATGCTGGCATCTTCTCTTTTTCAGGGAGGAGCTCACCACGACACTTCACTCTAGGTACCGGGGATCAAACTCGGGCCTTATGTGCGTCCAAGGTCCAAAGGTTGGCACGGTACCACTTGAGCTAAATCTCCAGCCCCACAACCCTTCTCTCTTCAATAGCTACACATTTATTCTCCAGTCCACGGAGTCACTTTTGACACCACTGAAGAAGAGATGGATTTTTAAATTACTGGTCGCATTTCTTCTCTTTGGAGAAAAGGACACGCTTCCTAGCCCAACCCTTTGCCTGGCCTGAGCGCCCGCAGCGCACGCTCTAATTTAAACATTGGCTCATCTGTTTATTTTCAGTCAGACCTTCAGAGAAAGGGCAGCCGTTGCGTTAGCAACCGACACCCGGGCGACGCGCGGCGCAAAGGGGCGTGGCCTCGTCGGCCAAGGCCGATAAGAGGCGGCGCCGGCCGTCCGTGTTCCCTCCTCCCGTGCGGGGTCGCAGTGAGCTGCAGTACGCCGGCAGAGGCGGGGCGGCTTGTCATCGCCTCAGGCCGCCTCAGAAGGCCGGTCAGGCGGGCGGGCCGGGGAGCGAGGCCGCGGCCCCGCGTTCCTGGGCCTCAGCCTGCGGAGGAGCGTTTCCCCACGCCCAGTAACATGGCGGGCAGGCGCTGCGGCCCGCTGTGGACGGTGCTCCTGGTCGCCAGGGTCGCAGCGTTGGCGGTAGCCGAGAACCCCGAGCAGGCCCAGGTGCCGGCGGAGCCGAGCCGGGTACAGCCCATGACCGCTTCCAACTGGACGCTGGTGATGGAGGGCGAATGGATGCTGAAATTGTGAGTGTGCCGGTCTGCCCCACTCGGCCCGGGGCCCGCGGCGGCCCGGAATTGCGCATGCGTGCGTGGCCCCGCCGAGCCCCGTGCTCACCCTTTTGCTTCAGGAGGAACGTTTTAGGGATGGAGGAGCGTTTTAGGGATGGAGGAGGGATGGGAATCCACGAGGAAGCCCTGTGCTCCTTAGGTAGAGGTTTGCTCATATGGGAGAAAGCAGTCATTCAGTGACACTCACCGTACGCGGAGGTAGCACAGGCTGAGTATGGCGCTGTGGAGTGAATAAATGACCGCTGATGACTTCCACAAAATACCTTAGTCTTCCTTTTAAAGGCCTTGAGATGACCTTGTGAAAATAAAACAAATGTGGGTGCCATTTAATTTTTAAAGCAACACCACCAATAATGCTCAGGTGTGTTACAATTTTTAGGGGTAGGCCTCATAGGAAGGTGTAATTTGTGCTAGTGTCATAAAGAAAACATCATTAACAAATTGGCCCTTTTGAACAGAAGGTAAATGGTGAGTCTTGAAAGAAAAGCTGAAGTTGACATAGGCTTTAGATATGATGGGCTTGTAGGGAAAATGAATTAAGTCTGTAAAAATAGTTGCTGAGGCCACATGTTTGTGTCCTTTGGTTCAGAAGTAATACATATTTTACATTGATGCTCTCAAATTGTATCTTTAACCCAAATCAAATTTGGTTGTATTCGAATTGCAAGATGCTTATGGAATGAAAATCTGATTGTAAGACCAGGAGATAACAAACTGTATTGCTCAAAAAACGTCATGAATATTATTTCAAATATGTGTTTAATTTTTGGTTATGATGAAAGGGATATTTAGATTTCCACATGCAATGGTTTGTTTATATTAAATCTGAAACTATTAAAGCCACAAATACAGTGTAGTAAAATAAACCCCTTAGGTACTTTGAATGGAAGTGAGGAAGAGAAATTTTTGGAGCTTTATACTTGGGCTGGTCATTCTCTCAGGTAATACTATACAAAGTCCTTTTATTCAGCAGGTCCTTACACAATGTAATTTTTGTAGACGTCATGTTTCTGGTTAGAACTAAGTTTGCTGTAAACGAAAAAATATTGGAAAGGGAGAGGAGAGGGCATTAAAAATAATCGAGCGATATTAGGTAAATGTACTTACTCTAAGTGAATGTAAATGTTATATATTGCATACATGCTAATAAATGGGTTTGTATATGTATGTGGTGACAAAGCAGAAATGCCTCCTTAATATTTAATGACACCAAGTCTTTCCTGATGCTTTTGGAAATTGCTTTTCCTTTTTTATTCTCTTTTTTTTTTTTTTTTTTTGAGACAGGGTCTCGCTTTGTAGTTCAGGCTGGCTCTGAGCTCACTATGTAGCCTAGGCAAGCCTCAAATTCAGCAATACTCCTGTCTCTGCCTCCTGAGTGCTGGGATTACAGGCGTGAACCACCACGCCCGGCACTGTGGTATGTGGTATTGATTGTTGGTGGGCGTGAGTCTCCACGCCCAGCATTGTATGTGGTTACCTGGGATCGGATTC
>PVIC010038865.1:0-12106 GCA_004025085.1 Thryonomys swinderianus
GCCCACCAGCCATCAATACCACATACCACAGTGCCAGGCATAGTGGCTCACGCCTGTCATCCCAGCACTCGGGAGGCAGAGGCAGGAGGATTGCTGAGTTGGAGGCTTGCCTGGGCTCCATAGTGAGCTGAGGGCCAGCCTGAACTACAAAGCGAGACCCTGTCTCAAAAAAAAGAAAAAGAAATAAAAATAAAATAATAAAACTAGAAGGGAATTATTATTAGACAAAAGGAAACAAGGGGAAGGAAGGAGCGAGTAACTGAAAGCAGTATGTTGATTAGTATAATAGAAATGTTGTGGGAATATATGAAAGTAGCCCATTCAAACAAATATTTTTGTAATGCTCTACTAAGAAGGTACATTTTAAAATTACTTCTTTGATAGGAAGGGCTCACCCTTTTCTTTGAAGGCCTGAATACTGCGCTAGAGCTTCTCCCACCCCTGATCCTTTAGGGTCAGCAGGGAGCCCAGGTCGAGTGAAACGGAAGCGCCTGGTTCCTTCAGAGCTCTGGGCTGTTCTGACGTGGGCTCGTTTGGCCAGTCACATGCTGCAGCCCAGAATTCTGAATCTTGAGGTGAAGAAGCAAAATCAGAGTCCGCGATGGCAGGAGCGGCAGCCTGGGAGCCCAACAGCACCTCAGGGTGTCTGTGCTCACGGTGTCCGCCACAGTCCCCTGAGAAAACTGGTGTGGCAGCCCAGCCATGGTGAGGAGCCCACAGCCCCTCCTTCGAGTTCCAACACACTTCCCAACCTCGGACTCCAGCCTCCCACTGGTCCCCGAACAGCCCTGAGTGTTTTAAATTAATTTTAAAAATTCCTTCCTGCTTTACTTGATTGTGTGGTATGTGTGTGTAAGAAACAGAAACTGAGATCTAAAACTCCTGAAAGTGAGAAGAGCAAAAAGAATCCAGAGTAACTCCATACACAATGTTCAAGTTGTATTTTATGGAAAACTAGACCCAAAAATGTGAAAGAAATTATATATCTTAACCTTCTGCCTACAGTTGTCATCTTAATAATCTAGCCCTGTTGTAAAGTATAAGTTCTTATTTTGGAAAAAGAATGAATTGTAAATGACACTAGGGAACCACAAGAAGATGCCATTAAGAGAGAAAGAGAGAGAGGGAAGGAGAGAGAGAGAGAGAAGGGAAGCGAATATCATAAATGACTATATAAAGTGTCCCCCTCAAAGACTCATGCATTGAGGGAATGATTTGTAATGCAGCAATGTTCAAAGAGAGAGCCTGGGACAGTTGATGGACAAGGGAGGCCCAGTTAGTGGACAGGATTTAGGGTCTTTAAGGCCAAACCGGTCAGCAGCCTCTTCCCTTCTCTCCGGTCCTTCCCGCCTCTCCATTTCCTATGCAGCTGCAGTACGACGAACAGCTTCCCCACGCACCCTTCCTTCATGATGCTTCTTCCCTGGAATTCCCACCATGACTGAAACATGGTAACCGTGAACCAAAATAAACATTTACTCCTTTAAATTGTTTTCCTCAGGCATGTGGCCCCAGCCACAAAGGCTGATTAAAACAAATGCAAAAAAAAAAAAGAGAGAGAGAGAGAGAGAAAGAAAAGAAAACTGCAGTTTCCGCTCCCACCATCACCTCTTCCTTTCTGTGTATGTTTGATTCTTTTGCCTCCAATTTTTTGGTTTTTGGTTGGTTTTGGTTGTTGATGTGTTGGTTTGTTAGTTTGTTTTTTTGAGGCAGAGTCTTGCCACATAGTTCAGGCTGGACCTGAACTCATTATGTAGGACCAGGCCGGCCTTAAACTTGTGTCATCCTCCTCCTTCAACCTCCCAAGTGCTAGGATTACAGGCAGGTACCACCATGCCTGGCTGGGCAGGAGGGACTGTCTGAGGAGGTCGGGTCTTGAGAGCAAAGCCATCATGCGTGAGATTTGAGTCCTTACAAAAGAGGTCCTAAAGGCGTCCCTCACACCTTCCACCAGACAAGGTTACAGTGAAGCAACAGCCATGTGTGAGGAGACAGACACTCATCAGATGCTTAATCTGTACTTCTGTGATCTTGGATATCTCAGCCTCCAGAACTATGAGAAATAAACCTTGCTGTTCATAAGCCACTCCGTCTCCTGCATCTTGTTATAACAGCCTGAGTAGACTAAGACAAGCATCCAATCACATAATCCAGCATATACACAGGAAGAACGGTGTACCCAAAACAGACAGACAGTAGTCACAGACCCCTAAGGCATCCAGGAAACAGTTTATGTTTACTGTATTTAAAGTAACAAAAGAGAAGGTGAAATGTTTAACAAATAACTGAGAATTAGGTTTAAAACTGAAATTTTACAATTTGGAATTGTAGGGGAAAAAAATGTTTTGTTCTGAGAGAAGCAATAGATCTGAAGAGAGAGTCAGAGGCTTTCCAAATGTCTCAACACCATAATGTACCTTGGAGCAACAGAATCTTCTCAATTGTTAAAATGAAGAGGGTCACCAAGAATCAGCATCTCTAAGTACATGCCAGAGGCATCATAAACACTCTCAGGAGGAGTGATGGCACCATGCTCTGAAAGCCCCAGTTCACTGGGAAAGTCCCAGTTACATTACACAAAAGAAATTCTGCTTTCGTCCTCCTTTCCCTCATTCTGCTCAGCCAGTTAAAATCAGATTCTATAAGCTGTGGGATTTTCTATTGATGTTGCTTTTTAAATCCATTGCTTACCAAGATATGATGAAATTATTAGGGGAACATGCATTGGCTGTCCTTCCTCTACTAGCCCTAACTAAAGACCATGTGTGGTGGCTCATGCCTGTCATCCCAGCACTCGGGAGGCAGAGGCAGGAGGATTGTTGAGTTCGAGGCTTGCCTGGGCTACATAGTGAGCTCAGGGCCAGCCTGAACTACAAAGCGAGACCCTGTCTCAAAAAAAAAAAAAAATGCTCACAAATAACAGGTTTGAGTGAAACAAAGAACAATTCCTAGCATAAAGAAACTGAATATACTTGAATGAAACTTTTAAGCAAGAACAGATTCCGAAGATGTTTGGGGGAGACATAAACTTCTGGATGTGAACCAAATTTTTTTTAATTACAGTCAACCAGTAACACTGCAAGTACGGTTGCTTAGGTAATATTGGTGCAATGAGCTATCACAAAATGGACAAAACTATCATCAACCAATAAGATTACAACACTATAGTTGCTTAGGTAATACTGACTAGATAGGGATCCAGTGAGAAAGCAAGTCATGTAGCAAGAGTACAAGGGTTTTCAGGCAGGAGATTTTTCCTGGAGAGGTGGGTTAAAGTCCTGGCCCTTCACCGCAGGTATTTATAATCACTGCGTTTTGGGGGAGGGGTGGATCAAGATCTTAACCCTCCATCCCAGGAGGATATTGAGGCCCATCAGTCACTGCCATCTGGAAGGGGTTTTCTCCTTTGATTGTACCAATGCTTTAGTGAAGGTCTCCTTTCTTGTGAGCTTCCCAAAGCCGGCCTGTCTGCCTGCAAGATGTGTAGCTTACCTATCTGTAATACTATCTTTCCTTCAATACATTTTTCCATCTCTTAACCTGCACTGTTCCTAGAATTCATTCTTCAGCTTTAGAGAACAAAAACGCTCATTTCAGATATGCAGCAGGTTTGGGAACTTCAGCTGTCCCCCATGTATCATTGTGAAAGTTTTCTCACTGAGCTCAGTGGATGGTATGTTTGGTTCGAGACACTTCTCTCCTCTGTGGCTGCTGCATTTCAAGCCAAAGCTTCCAGAAAGAGGCTGCCAAACTCCAAACAGATGAAACCAGCAACTAATGTGCTCCACTCCTTACACCGGGATCCACCTGATCAACCCTGTAAAAGTTCATAACTGCTAAACTACACTGACTTCTATCTAGGGCCCATTAAGTTAGCTTTCAGGAGAGGCCCCCAACTGTAGCCTCCCCTATCTGGAAGCAGTGAGATGATAAGAAACTGCACCCATCACTTCTCAGCCTTTTGGCTAAGATCAAGTGTACAAACTGCACCCTTTCCCCCCTATCTACAGTTAGGGATACTTCTTCAGAGGGGAGAATATTACAGATAGCTCAATTAGTTAGAAAATATTATAAGGCAACTGGACAAAGCTGGGCCCTCAGCATAGAAAAACAATTTAGGCACATTCACGCATTAGCATTATAAAAAGAGAAACTACTACGCTCACATAATTCCACAAGGGATGAATAGCAGTGACTGATATTCTAAATAGGTTCAATCACGTGGGTGGGAGACCGAGACCCTTCCAGGAAAGGTCCCTGACCCATCCCTCACAGAAAATCCTTGTTCATTGCTTGTATACTTGGTATGTGACTTGCTTCTCCGTGGGGTCCCCAATTAATCAGTAATACTTAAGCAACTACACTTGTTATAATCTTACTGGTTGAACGTAGTTTGTTCCACCGCTTATCCATCTTGTGATTTCCCATTGGGTCAATACTCCCTAAGCGACTGTACTTGTAATCTTACTAGTTGACTATAGTTTTGTACCACCTTGAACCTGCCTTACCTCATCATGGCTTTGTTCCATAAAAACCCCATGGGAAACAGGGTCCCTGGGAAACCCTCTTTCCAGTCCCTCTTCTGTCTCTCTTAAACAGAAGCTATCGTCCTCTCAAAAAATTTTTCCTACTCCAAAAGGAAACAGAAACACTGAATCTGCTGGAGATAAAATTGGTAAAACTCCCAATGACATAAGCATAAGCCAGTACTTTCTGCATAGAACCCCAGTTCAATAAGATATAATACCAGGAATCAAATAGGATTATATCACATAAAAAGCTTTAGCACAGCAAAAGAAACCACCAGCATAGTGAACAGAATCTACAGAATGGGAGAGATTTATGTCAGCTGTGGTTTTATTATCAAGCTAAGAAGGGCTCACTCCCTGACTTACACAGAAGCCAGAGATTGAGGCCAGACCCAGGTCACATCTGCCCACACCTCAAAAGTCAGTACTCAGGAGATGAGAGTTGGTGGGAGGGAAATAAAGTTTATTCAAATGTTGGAACTCTAGGAAGACTGGGAGCACCCTCAAAGTGACCAACTTAGGGAACGGAGAACCTTGAAAGGGATTATACAGAGGAGGACACATAGGCCGGAAGCCCATGTGGGATCTGCTGGATGGGGTCTTCTTCATCCAAAATATTTCCATCTGTCTTTCTGGGCCTGTCTCTCCTACCAGGCTAGAACCTTGCAATTGACCCTTGACCGCAGGGAGCTAGTTCCTGAAATTCCCTGGGTAAACATATTACTTTTCTGCAGGTTCAACATCACAGGCACTAACATGCTTTGTGTTACTTGCCTCATAGGATTAAAGCATAAGAAAGAGTATTAGACATTCCTATGTTATCCAAAGGTCACCAGATATGCTGACTTTTGTAAATCTAAAGAAAGATTACTCAGCAGTTGACACCTTAATCGTTTAAAAGCAGCTTTTCTTTAGAATTTAAAACTATGAGCAAAAAGAGAACAAACATCTGTACAAAGGCAATTCCTGGTCTCCTGACACTGTGGCAAACCTTATAACCATGAAGGTAAAGCTTTTAGAAACAAGTATGCAAAACTCTAATCCATTTATTTATGGGCAAATGCCAATACTTCAATTAACCCCCAGTATGAAGTCTAGAAAAAACAACTAATACATCTTTTTGTCTTAAAAGAAAAACAATTAACATGCACATCACAGTCACTGCCTGATAAAGTCAATTCTGCCTGCAGAGGGATTTATAGGAAGGAGAGGGTAAAAGTCACTTATTGATTGAATGATAAGAAGAGCAATTGTAGAGTTCTGTTTCTTTGGTTGGTCAATTTTATTTTTATTTATTTACTTTTTGTGCAGGCTTCAAGGGATATCTGTGTCTGGGAATTTTGAGCTTCTTGTGACTTCAAAAGCCCCTTGACCAGATGAACAGGTTTCTACCACACAGGTCCATTCTAGAAAAGCGGGTTCCAGACAGTCCTGGAGGAGAATCTGGAGGCGTTTCCTGAAAGACAACTTAGAAACTTTGTCATGTAAGGAGTTATGTCCGGGTGTGTGCAGGCCTACACCTGAGTTCACAATTGCCACAATGCTTATGTCATTATCCTTATTTTATTAATAATAACCCTAAAATACAAGAGCAATGAGAGAGATGATACAGAAGTGTCTAGGAGAAGCCTCCAATGCTGCCCTTAAATCAAAAGTAAACGTGCTGGGCGTGGTGGCTCACGCCTGTAATCCCAGCATTCGGGAGGCAGAGACAGGAGGATTGCTGAGTTCGAGGCTTGCCTGGGCTGCATAGTGAGCTCAGGGCCAGCCTGAACTGCAAAGTGAGACCCTGTCTCAAAAAAAAAAAAAAAAAAAAGTAAACATGTAAGACATTTTGGGAGAAACCCCATTCACGTGAGTTGTACACAACATATTGTCATAATTGTTCCATTTTATATTATTGTTCAGCACTTACTGTTCCTACTTTATAAATTAAACTTTATCATAGGCATGTGTGTATGGGAAAGATATAATGCAGAACATACATAGAATCTGGCTTTGATAGAGTGATGGTATAGGACATCCAAATGATACAAGGGTAATATTATAACTGCCAACTGTTAGATGTCTGATATGCTGAGTTTGTGTTCTCTCTCTAAGAATCCGTTCTAGGAAAAACAGAGGTTAAAAGCAGGAAATACTTACGAAGGCATAAGCAGCTCTTGCCTGAATGAAATAGTAGGGTTCCCATGAACCGGCTTCTCAAAGACATTTTTGTGGAACAAAATCATAAGGTGGATATATCAGAGGCTGATTTCCTCCAACTACCTAGAAAAGGGGACAATGAGGGCTAAAGAAAAAAGATCTTAAGGGCTGGGGATTTAGCTCAAGTGGTACCGCACCTTGGAAGCACAAGGACCCAAGTTCAATCCCTGGTACTAGGAAAAAAAAAAAAAAAGATCTTAAGAGATTTGCACAATTTCAAATTACAGGGGGCTGGAAGGTCAGTGCTTCACTGGACAAAGACCAAGGCTCTCCACACTAACCAGTCTTTACTGATGTGCTTTTTGTTTGTAGTACCAGGGATCGAACTCAGGCCCTTGTGCTTCCCAGGTAGGTGCAGTACCACTTGAGCCAAATCCCCGGCCCTTAGTGACATGTTCTTGTGTTCTGTACTGACTTCCTCAAGGGTCTAGCACTGTCTGACAGCCTGTAATATCTCTATCTAACTTTACTATCCATAATAGTTTCGGACAACCTGTGGGTGTCTTGGAAATTACCCTGTAAGGAAGGATAAAGAGGAGACTGCGCTACAAGTCAGTAAGCTCTGTTTGTTTTTCTCTTATTAATTTGCATTTTGGAAAATAAATAAATAAAATGTATCATTTGAATAACAGTCCCAACCAAGAATTATGAATGGGAGAAAATTATCTTCCCTAAACTCAGATGCTCTTTAAATTAGCTTAATTACATGCTCCTCTCCCCATTCATGAGTTAAAATTTTGGCAACTACTCCTCTTATAGCTATATACGTGAGAGTCGTGTTCCTAACTTCTTAAAAATCCACAGAGCCTACTGGCATAGTCCTGTTACAGTTGAATAGGCCAATAATAATCCAAGCTCTGGGTATAAGGAAAGAATTGTCAAATGAAGTGAGCAGCTGCACTTCCTGACAAGCCCCAGGAAGGCAGCAACAGCTTCAGGAAAGGGGCAAGGAAACCAGGAAGTCCTGCTTTCAGCGCGGAAAGGCCAGATGCTTTCACTTTCAGAGCCTCCCACGGAATCTCCCACTGGTGCCTAGAACGTGGTGGTCTCCGAGGCCTCTGTTATGTTAATTCTTTTGTTTCTCCTGGGATAATGGAGGCAGGAATAATAGTAGGGTGCTGTTTACCGTGAAATGGAAGGAAGTGAGGGCAATTCCGGCAACTATTTTGTTTCTAACTGTACGAGTCCTACATAATCAGGCCAGACTTTTACTATGGAAATTATAATACATACTTTAAATACATTTTCTTTCTGAAAAACTTCCAAACTTATTACTTTCTAGGAAATTGGTTTTATTTCTTATCTTTCACCCACTTTTGCCCATATGAAATTTTTCACATATATTTTTTCACATGTAGAAGATATAAAACTTTATAGAAGATATAAAATTTTTCACATTCATAAAACAGATGCTGCTTATGTTCTGCTTTTTTAAATAAGTGTATTACTAGAAAATCATAAACGTATTTCATGTTTCTACAAGTCCTTCATTATTGTCACTTTTAATAGCTGTGTTAGTTCCTTGACCCATGTGCTCTAACAATCTTATTGTTGAGAGTTTGATTTCTTTCCAATTTTTTGCTCCTATAAATCATGCTACAATGAGCATCTGTCACGTAGATATGGATATGAACATTTGCTTCGGCTTAATTGTTTCCTCAGGACTCATTCCCATGAAAAGGAGTACTGAACAGTAGGGTGTCAACAATTTTATGGCCATTGAAATATGCTGTTCTCATGTGCTTCAAAAAGAAAGGTATTACTATCAACAGTCCATTGGTCTATTTCCCATAGAGGTCCCAATTACTGATGTAATGGGTTTTTTAATGATTTTGTTTTGATTTGTTTTTTTTTTAAATTTTGTTTTTGTTTTTTGAGACAGAGTCTCAGTATATTGTTCTGGCTGGACTTGAACCCACTACGTAGCCCAGGCTGGCCTCAAACTCAAGGGGAAACTTCTGCTTCAGCCTTCTGAGTGTTGAGATTATAGGCAGAGGCCTAATTTTGCTTTCCTATTAATTAATAAATATAAAATGGATTCTCAATTTAAATGCTTCTCATAATTCCCTTTTTTTCTTTTTTACCTAAAAAAACAAACAAAAGGGGTTGGAGGGTTAGCTCAGTGGTTCCGGCACCTGCCTCGCAAGCGCAAGGTCCTGAGTTTGATCCCCAATAACCACATATAATGCTGGGCATGGAGACACACCCACCAACAATCAACACCGCATACCACAGTGCCGGACGTAGTGGCTCACGCCTGTAATCCCAGTACTCAGGAGGCAGAGACGGGAGGATTGCTGAGTTCGCAGTGGCTTGCCTGGGCACCATAGTGAGCTCAGGGCCAGCCTGAACTACAAAGCAAGACCCTGTCTCAAAAAGCAAAAAATAAATAAATAAATAAAATTTTTAAAATCTAGGGCATCTAACATATGAGTTATTTCTAAAGAAAATGGCCACATCAACTTCCAATCCAGAAGACATGATGGGGACAGATATGCAGGGGATTTTGACAGGAAACAAAGCATTAAAGTCATAGTCATATAGTCTGAGCCTCAGGAAGATCTGACCCCAAACGAGACTCAAAGATCCAAAGGGGGCCAGAGGCTGTAAGTAAGGTACTAAAATAGGAGAAATAAAACTCCCAACCTTCTAGGTGTCAGATGTGCTGAGTTCTTGTTCCTTAAAATAGAAGAATGAATTCCAAAGACCAAAGGAGATTAAAAGTAGGAAAGGGCCGGAGGGTTAGCTCAGTGGTTCCGGCGCCTGCCTCACAAGGGCAAGGTCCTGAGTTCGATCCCCGGTAACCACATATAACGCTGGGTGTGGAGTGGAGACACGCCCACCAACAATCAACACCGCATACCACAATGCCAGACGTGGTGGCTCACGCCTGTAATCCCAGCACTTGGGAGGCAGAGACAGGAGGATTGCTGAGTTTGCAGCGGCTTGCCTGGGCACCATAGTGAGCTCAGGGCCAGCCTGAACTACAAAGCGAGACCCTGTCTCAAAAGCAAAAAAAAAAAAAAAGGTAGGAAAGATTTCTTGAAAGGTAACTCCTGAGAGACAGAAGGGGTCCCAGAAGTGCTCAGTGACCAAGGCCTTTGTCAGGAGTAATTTATACAGCAAAGTCACAACGTGAGCAGTGTGGGTCAAACTACAACTAACCTACAAGATTACAAGTATTGTAGCTTAGTGAATATCGATCCAATAGGGGACAAGTCATGTAGCAAGTGTACATGGAAAGAATAAAGGCCTGTTTTGGAGTAGATGGGCCTGGATGCTCTGGTCACGCACCTGGGTGACTGAAGCCTATCTGGAGTGTACTGGATCAGGTGATACCAATCGCAGTACAATCTCAAATTATCATCTGTCCCTTGGGGGGGGGCGTGTAGGCCTCATCACTGCATCTTCATCTTGAGGCCCAGCCTTTAAAGATGCACCTCCAGCCACAGTTTTGGTGTGCTCCCATTTTTTGCACTGACTCTCTCAAGCATCTATCTGTTATGGTTTGTGACTAGATATCCCCTCCAAGCCTTGTGTGGTCATAGGTGGGCCTCGGTCAGAGGTGGCTGAATCTAGAGTGTGTGACACCAGAATGGATTCACGGTGCAGAGCTAGGATCAAAAACATTAGGATTGAAGGTGTGAGTGCTCCCTGCCCTAAGCAGCCTGAATGGAGTAGAAAGGATAGGAAGAGCTGTGGTCAGCCCTTGCTTGCACTGCTACCTCCTGCCTCCCGCAGGCTGCTTCTCTTCTGCAATACTTGGCCTACAGGTCCGTCCTGCCTCAGAGCTAGCAGACTATGAACTGAACCTCTACAAACAGTGAGCCAAATAAATATTTCCTCCCATAACTTTGGGTTTCGGGGATTTTATTTCAGCCACAAGAGAAGTAACTAAGACACCAACCCCATCTGACTATCTGTTAATTTCTAACTCAGCTGCCTTACATGTACATGTAAGGGGAAGCCAGGCAAGTTTTTGGATAAGACAGTTTGTCAGGCTTGACCCGGTTGTGAAATGGTTAATGAATATGCTGCTCGTTTCCAAGCTACAGTTTAACAGATACAAAAAACCACAGCCCTGAGCAAGACTCGCCACCTCCCAGTCCAGATGCAGCCCGTGCTGTCTTCAAGCAGTCAGAGCACAGGATGGGATGCTGCAGGAAAGACCACAAGACACGACCCAAGGGACAGTACGACACAGCATCTTCCCTCCCTTGACCACTGCATGGAAACCGACCACAGATGTTGGTGCCGACTCCTACACGGGACAGACATGTCCGAGCCCTCTCCCTTCCCATCTCCTATAAAAACCGCCACCTTTTGTCAGTTGATCACCTACGGGCCTCCGCCCTCAGTCCACCTACCCTGGGAAGAGTCTTAGCCTCGCTGCTTTCCACTAGCCTGCAGGGTGGTCTCCTCCCTCTGCCCTTGCGCCTGCTTACACGTGGCATGATGCCAAGTGACTGACAGGATGTCTTCCCCTGGCCTTATCTGCATGAAAGAGAATACAAAAGACCCTTTTCCTTGATCCCCAAGGCCACCTCAAGCTTTTCACTAGTCCATTCCCAGTCTGTGGAGCATACTTTTTTTCCTGCCTTCAACAAATGTACAATTTCACTGCCCTTTCTGTGTATCTTTTCCAATTCTTTCAAGACACCAAGAACCTGGAAGGAAACTCCATGCAGTAATAAGCTTTCTGAGGATCTATGATTATGGGCATGCACCACTGTACCCGGTTTCTGGTTGATTTTTTTTTTTAGTGTGAAAACTTTAACATTCTAAAAGTTAAAATTAGACAGGGCTGGAGACTTAGCTCAGTGGTTCCGGCGCCTGCCTTGCAAGCGCAAGGTCCTGAGTTTGATCCAGGTAACCACAATCAATGCTGGGTGTGGTGGCTCACGCCCACCAGCCATCAATACCACATATCACAGTGCCGGGCGTGGTGGCTCACGCCTGTAATCCCAGCACTCGGGAGGCAGAGGCAGGAGGATTGCTGAGTTCAAGGTTTTGCCTGGGTTACATAGTGAACTCAGGGCCAGCCTGAACTGCAAAGCGAGACCCTGTCTCAAAAAAAAAAAAGTTAAAACTAGACAAACTGTAGCTCAGTGATAGAGTGTTAGCCTAATTGAATTCCCAATACTGGAAGAAAAAAAAGACAAAATTGTGTAGAAAATTGAGAATCCGTCGCTTATCTTTTCCACTATGTTCCTGCTTGCCCCTCATATGTTGCCAATTTCAACAGTCTTTGAAATTGTCCTTCTTGTGTTTATTTCTACACAAATATAGTACACTTGGGTTGGGGATTTAGCTCAGTGGTTCTGGTGTCTACCTTGCAAGCACAAGGTCCCGAGTTCCATCCCCGGTAACCA
>PVIC010038866.1:0-17397 GCA_004025085.1 Thryonomys swinderianus
GTGGTATTGATTGCTGGTGGGCGTGAGTCTCCACACCCAGTATTGTATGTGGTTACCGGGGATTGAACTCAGGACCTTGCGCTTGAGAGGCAGGCGCCGGAACCACTGAGCTAACCCTCCGGCCCATGTATAATTTGGTTTTTAGTATACTCGGACTTGTGCAGTCATCACCACAATTAACTTCTGGAACATTTTTGTCACCGCCAAAAGAAGCTCTATACCATTAGATGTTATAACCTTACATCGTCCATCTCCTTTCAGCCCTAATCATCCACTTGGTGGACTTTCTGTCTCACTGGATTTGCCTACTCTGCACATTTCATATGAATAGAATCACACTATGTGTGGTCTCCTGTGACTGACTACTTAGCATGTTACATGGTTTATACATGTTGTATCCTGTGTCAATACTTTAGTCTTCCTTATGGCTGAATCTTATTCTATGGATATATCATATTTTATTCGTGTATTAGTACAGAAACATTTGATGTTTCTATCTCATGACTATTAGAGTAATACAGCTATTGAATATCTTCTTGGGAGAAATAGCTATTTAGATGCCTTATGTTTTGATCAAGTTATGTATCTTTTTATTATTGAATTATGTTTATTTTAGTCTGCTTAGACTTTCATAACAAAATACCACAGATTGGGTGGCTTAAAGAACAAAAATTTATTGTTCACAGTTCTGGAGTCTGGAAGTGCAAAATCGAGGTTCTGGGAAGATAAAAGCTGCCTTCCATGTTTGCTGACGTACGTGGTGTAGTGCGCTCTGGTCTTTCTTTCCTTCTTCTAAGGACCTGTGGATTTTAGTTTCTGTGGGGTGGGGGTAGTGCTGGAGTTTATCCTTCATAGATATGGAGAAATTATTATAAATTATTATTTTTCAACATATTCTTAATTTACACTGTCCGCACTGCTCAGTGCTAGCGTATAGAAACAACTGACTTTTGTATGTTGGCTTTGGTGATACATTTTGTGTGTTTATCATCTGCTTGTTTGGGGACCAATTGATTTTTCTTTCCAGCCAGCTTGCTCCAACTGCTAGGCATCTGAGATGTCCCTCATCTGTCCAGAAAGCAGTAGGTAACCTCTGGGTGGCTTTGCTTCTTTTGTAATCAGGTATAATCTATAATAATCAGTCTTAGAGTGCTGGCACAGGCCCATGTGACAAGGACATTCCCTGCTCTTCTGCTCAGGATGGGAAGGAAGGACTTGGCCCCCACTCTTCACTCCTGAAGAGAACGAAGGTCTTGTTGAGCTGGTCAGCAGTGTACCTATCACCAGTCCCCGATGGGGGGGGGCGTTTCTTCCTGTGGCTTCCTTACGTCACGCAGTTTTGGACTCTGCTTGCTTCACAAATGGCACTGTTTCCTCCCCTTTCTCCAGCGCGAACTTTCCTATCCAGAGCTATGTCCTGGCCTCAGGACTACATGAGTTCGAGCTCCTCCAGGTGTGTTGGGGGAGGGCTGTGTCTTCTCTGAGTGGTTTTCTTGGTGATGCTCTTGCCAGGTGGAGGTATGTGCCCAGTTTGGCTCAAACACCTGTCTATTCTTATCCATGGGAAAGATGATTCACAAGACCTTTAGTCCAGAAGATTCCAGAAAATGCCCTGCCTTCCTCAGTCTGTGGAGGAGACTGAAGTACTCATTTTGTGCAGTTGAATCTTGCTCACCTTACATGGTGCTGGACTCTCCACACGGGCTCAAGTTCCGGTGCACTGACTGGCCCTCCTCCCCGGCTTCCGCAGGTCCTGACCCCCCGGCCTTTGTAGGTCCTCAGCAGTCACTGTGGAGGGGAACATGTCTCTGCTCACCTGCAGCCCTGGAGGATCCCCAGCCTGGTGTGTGTTCAGACACTGAGCCAGACGCTGGCTCCGATTCCTGATCCTGCCCCTATTTGCTGTGGGATTTGGGGCAAATCACTTTACCCTGTGCTCCGGTTTCTTCACCAGGAAGCTGGAAGTCTTCATAGAGCTACCATGGAGGACAAGGAATTTGGTGCCCATGAGTTGAGGATTCCTTGTGGTATTTGGAGCCTCCGAGTGCTCTCTGTGGCAAGCTCAAAATGACTCTTTAAATAAAACAACACAGTTGCAATTCTGTCTTCTAAATAGGTCTTCATTACATAAGACATGTGCTCTAAGCAGCAGGATTTCCCAAATTTTAGCTGGGTCACTTTATAAATTTCCAGGCAAACCTGAGTATTTGATTCTATAGACTCTGCCTAAGGATTTCCTAGAGGCTGCTGCTGGTTACTAGATGCTTTGAGAAATGCTGCTTTGTATACATGTGCTTGGATGCAAATCTTCGTACATATATGTGTACACACATACACATGTACACATGTGTCTGTTAATGTGAGGGCATGTGCTTGTATGCATGCGTGCATGTATGCATGTGTGTGCACATGGTCCCAGGCTCTCTCATTTCCCAGGTGAGCCAGGAAGTGTCACCAACCTTGACCAGCCCTCAGTGTGAGCCAGGGGATCCCAGGTTGGAGGCTGCAGGAGCCGAGTCCTGCCTTTGGGGACCGCTTGGGGGACCACAGGCTTTGTTTCAGGTACCTCTGTGGAGCAGTTTAGACTTGGCCTTTGTTTCTTTTCCCTGCAGCAAGATTAGGACCGGATTCTGGGTGGGAACCAGCCTGCATTTTAATTCGCTGGGCTCAGAGGCCTCTTGAAGGTCTCTCCCAAATCCAGAGGACTGTGGGTGAGGTTTCCACCCTCCCCCGTCTCCAGGCCTAACCCCTTTATCTTCAACTGCTTATTTCAACAGGATTTATGCTTGATTAAGTTACTCTCTTTTATCATAATTAAAGAAAAATGTGGTGGGAGAGCCCTGAAAAACTCTGTTCAATGAAAACCAGATTGTTGAACCTGCAGGGAAACAAGGGCAGCCCTGTTGCTCTGGCCCCTCCTGGGGGACTAATCCACTGGGAGCTGGGCTGGAGAAACGGAAGTCGCTGCCCTGCCCACCTGCCCTGAAAGTGACAACAGGCCCCGCTCTGTCAGGCCTGTCACCCCTCAGCCTGTGGCCTGCCCAGGAGCAGGCTCCTACGGTCAGTGAGGGATCCTGTAGGCCTAGGTTTACTCGGGTCTTTTCCTAGTGGAGCCCATGTCTCTTGCTGCAGGATGTGACCTGACCCAGAATTTATGAAAGGTCTGTTTCTGGCAGACTTGGTTCCTTAGTGCAGGTCGCCATCCACACGAAAGCAAGGCCGTATGAAACGCCTGTCGTTCCCCTGGTCGTCTGAAAGTTTCTGGTCCCACGTGGCTATGGGGAGTCCTCTGTGTCTAAGGAAAAATACTTTTTGTTGCCTATGAAATTATGTCTTTTCAGAAGACAAAGAACCTTCGGAAAGAAAATCACCGATACTGTGGCTCTCACAGCTTCTAGCATCCTTGTCTTCTGTCTTCCAAGAAGGATGAGAAAAATATCTTTGCTTTTTTAAGTACAGCTTCTCAGCCGACTCTGAGGGACTGTACTCCTTTTCAACTTTTATGGACTTGCATCTTCTGTGTTTATTTCATTTATTTATAACTTTTCCTTCCCAAAGCATCTACCTCTGATAGGTTTTTATTTTCTGTCTACATTTGCAGAAAAGAAAACGAGTTCCGTGCCTTTTTCGGAAAGATATATACACTGAAGATCAGTCCCAGGACCTCACGCATGTTACACAAGAACTACTACTGAGCTGCATGCTCAACTTTCTTATGTTTCACAACATGACATGGATTCACTGCTGTGCGCAGTCACAGCCGCTATTGTGGGATGTGACACTCAGAGGAGTGTCTTCAACTCAACAGATTTTGTTCAAAAGAAGTTAAGTAAAGCATATAATCAGTTTATATTATGTATATATAATATTTTGCAGTACCGGGGATTGAACTCAGGCCCGTGTGTGTCCAAGGTTGGCATGGTACCACTTGAGCTAATCCCCAGCCTCTATATTTTTGTGTTTTTAAAATCATTACTATTTTACTTTGGATTCTGGGGATTGAACCCAGGGCCTCACACATGCTAAGCATGTCCTGTACAACCGAGCTGTGTCCCTAGCTCAAGGCACACACTTTTTAAATGATAAAAGTGGTGTTACAGTTGGATCAATAGTGTCTATGTACAAAATACCGAATATCTTAAAAGCAGTTTGGAGGTATTGCAGGTTGGCTAGATTGAGGACATACTTATACATACAAGTTGTATCTTTTATTATTTGTAATAAACCATGAGAATAAGTAAGTAATGGGAAAAAAATCCTGCCTGTAAGAAAGCCATTCAGGTATCCAGGAATAACTTTATCACAAATGTGTAATACATCTGCTACTTTACTGAATAATTGGAAAGATCAGGTATAGCTAAAAAGGTTGTTGTCAGATGGGAGTGTAATGTCAGAGAGGTATCTATCCTCTTGAAATTAACATATTTAATGCAGTTTCCACTACAACTCGTCACCTATCTTACAGAATTTGGCTGGGTGTTCTAGAACCTTTAGAATTGAAAGTAGGCAAGAAAAAGAAAACATAATTTTTAAACAATGATATAATGAGAGTCTTGCCTGACCCACTGTGAAAATGTGATATAGTAATTAAAGAGAAAATCAAAAACAGATCATCTACAAATATATGGAATATGTGATAATTGAATAAATGCTAAATATGCCTTCTCAGTGGGTTGGGAAATAATCACAGTTTTAATCATTGGTGTTAGGACATTTGATCGTGTCTTTTAAAAGATCATATTAGACACATGCTTTATACCCTGAAAAAGTAGATGAGGTGAAAAAAATCATTCTCAAGTCAATAACACTTAGACACTTAGGACAAATCTTAATAGAAGCTCTGGAGAATGGGCACAAGATATTTAGAAAAGTAATTTTCAGAAAGCGATATACAAATAGTAAAATAAGAAAGAAAACTTGTCTTACTGCCTGCATTCGTTTCCTCTGGGTGCTGTAATAATAGTCATAAATGTAAATGCTTAAAATGACACATGTGTGTCTGGTTTTGGAGGCCAGAAGTCTAGGATGAGTCTGGAAGATATAGAGGGGAAGCCATTATCTTGTCTTCTCCAGCTTCTAGAGTTGCCTTCATTTTCAAGGTAGGTGCGGTACCACTTGGACTAAATCCTTGTTTTCAAGTCAGCCATGTAGCATCTTTCTGTCTTTCTCTGCTTCATCATCACATCTGGCACATCGTCTTTCGTTGGCTCTTGCATCCTTCTTGTAAGTAGCTTTGTGCTTATGCTGAGCCCATCAAAAAGCCCAGGCTCATCTCCCCATCTCAGAATCCTTAACAGAACGCTGAGGCATGATCAGTACACTCATCATAGCAGGATATAAAGGTGAATTTGTGGGAATATCTGCTCTGATTCTCCTGAAACCACAGCCTCCCACCTAAGTGTTGGGTCACATAGGAATTCTGGCCAAGGTCATCTCCGGCAGGTAGCAAATCCTAGTATCACCTTCAGTGCAGCACCTGTTAGAGTGACCTGGAAGAGGCTTGGTGAATGGACACAAAGAGGTTGGCTGCTGTGACTTGCCTACCTAAAATACTGTGGAAGGGTTAGAATTTGTTTCAAAATCTTCAAACACAGGAAAGTATTATAGTGTTTCTTTCCTTCTTGTATTATATGTTGCCAACTCTGTGGCAACAGAAGTCCAGTCCAGGACTTATTCAGGAAAGCTTTGTGTCCCACCATTATTTGCAGAAACAAATCAAAACCTTTGGCTTAAAGTGATTGCAAAGGGAGTAAGTAGCCCTGAGCAAGAGGCCTATTAGGCCCATGTCCTGTCCCGATCACTTCCTCAGGAAAGCAGCAGCATTCAGACAAAGTCGTCGCTTGCCCTGGTTTAATTCATTTTTACACTCACTCTTTGTCTTAACCTTCAGGGGGACGCTTAGGAAAAGAGTTCCTCGCTTGCTCATGGAAAGGTATTTTTCCTTGATTGATTGGAACTGACATGCATATGTCATTAGAAATAGAAATCATGAAATAGCATCAAGCCAACGCATTTCCTTCTCTTTTATTTTCCATAAAACACATCCGCCCTTTGGTGCAAGAAGACTCAAGTATCGTTAAGTCTTATGCCTCAGGTGATAAACCTTTTCAAGTCTCTGCTCGCTCTGTATGATCCTACAATATAAATAACTTTCTTTTAACAGCCTCATCTGTTTTCCATTTTGAGTGGTTGCACTCCGTGGGTGGGGGACGCTGGCAGCCAGTGAGCTCTGGACCAGCTCCTATGCCCTTTCATCCTGAAGAGAGAATCTTTTCTTTAACACCAACACAGTCTTTGAGTCGCAACTACATGGAGCTCGCTCCGGGGGCATCTTGTTTGGTGACAGTGAGGACGTGAAGGTTGGGATGCTTATCTGTTTGCGGGCATCCATCCCTGGTTGGGAAGAGCTGTGTGCCCCCGGCCCTGTGGGCAGTCTCAGCGCTGACCTCCCCCTCCCCCAAGTGAAGAAACCAGCCCCATGGGGAGGAGGAGCTTGCCTTGGGGCCTGTCTGCCACGATGACTCCAAAGGATTGAGATTGTAGTGGATGTTCACCCCAACTCTCTTCCTCCGGCATTCTTGAATATCCTCACATTGGAAGTTGGGAGTGCCTTTGGGAACCCTTTCTGGGGAGAATTTGTGCTTCCTTGGGGCCTCCAAATAGAAACTTTCTTCCCTTTTTCTTGGGGGAGGGTGTGCATATTTTATGTGGGAACATTTAGGGATTCAGCAATAGATTTCGTTCTCAGAAAACCATTTCTGGAAGTCAAAGGGGCAGTGGCCAGGCCTGCAGTCCTTACATAAATGCCAGACCATGATACCCTACGAACCTAATCAGGGTATGGGGCGGGGCTTTCCTGGGTTGAGCATTCTGTCTCGGTGGAACCGGTGCCTCAGTGGTCACCTGTTTTCTGACCCCCAGCTGTCTGTATAGCTGGCACATGCTGACCACTGGAGTCCTTCATTGCATTTCTCTGTTGAATTATGCTTTGTGAAGTCAAGATTTAGTTCAGTGAAAGCCCCGCCCCTCTCCCAGACTCACTTTCCCTGCCCCCACCTTGTCCCTGCTTTTTGTGTCTCTGTATATGTGGCTCTTTTGGCGTTTGGTGTCTTCAGCTCCATTCCATGGTGCCTTCATACTGGCCTCTGATCACCTGGGTATTTTTTCTTTAAAGTATCTTTCTACACTTTGACAGCTGTTTGGTTTTGTTTTTTGGTGGTGGTACTAGGGATCAAACTCAGGACCTTGTATGTGCCAGGCAGCCACTGTGCTGCTGAGCTAAATCCCCAGGCCTGACAGCTGATTTTTGTTCTTGAGGTCATGGGTCCCATCCCCTCCGTCCTTCGCTCACTCTTTCGTTCCCTCCCTGGTTTCAAACTCAGGATCTGTGCGTCCTAAGCAAATGTCTGCCACTGAGCCGCATACCCAGTCCAGAGCCAGTTCTTGGTGAGAGCGATGTGATGTCAGTGTGGGTGCGGAGCCAGCCCTGGAGCTTTGTTCCGGCTTGATTCCTGTCTTAGGCAAGTGGGTGAGATTTGGGTGGTTTGCTGGGACCCAGCTCTCCACGAACATCTCAGTGAGTTGTGGACCTGTAGGTCTGACTGCTTGTAGCAGCCTCAGGAGACAGACCCGAGAGGCAGTGCCTGGCTCCCCCTGGATGGAGTGGACATGGAGCGTGGGATATGGGGAAAAGCAATGTTTGCAGCCCCCCCAGTGCTCATGTCCCTAGACTGAGGGTCTTCCCTAAGCAAACCTCCTTGTCCTCCAGCTGCCTGGTCTGCAGGAGGGCAGAAAATCTGGACAGACTATCCTCACTGCAGCAGACCACTGTAACTTTCTCTGTTTTGTTTGGGTTCCTAATTTTGAACTGTGTCATGAATGCATTTTGCTTTATTTAGGGATATTTTGCAAAGCATGAAATGGTTGCTCTAAATGAGAACACATGTGTGGTAAATGCAGGAATGATGCCTCCTCCTCCCTCCCCTTTCCAGCCCTTGAAACAGTCAAGGATCCAGAGCAAGTCTTTCTGTTTTATATACATATATATATATGTATATATATATACATATATATATATGTATATATATACAGCTGAGTTTATGGAAAATAATTACTAAATGCAGCCTTTTTTTCCCTGGTGAAGTCACCTGGGTTCTGGTTTTCTTCTCAGCTTCGCAGTACACAGTTCTGGTAGCAACACAAGAGCTTCTCAGGGAGGGGGTGGGTGGCGATGGGTCTGCACGGGGACTGCCGTTCTCTGCCTGGGAGACTGCGCGAGTCACAGACTCTTCACCTTCAAGTTGAGGATACTGTTCAGTGGATTTTTTTTGCTTTTGAGACAGGGTCTCGCTTTGTAGTTCAGGCTGGCCCTGAGCTCACTATGGAGCCCAGGCAAGCCGCCGCAAACTCAGCAATCCTCCTGTCTCTGCCTCCCGAGTGCTGGGATTACAGGCGTGAGCCACCATGTCCAGCATTGTGGTATGTGGTGTTGATTGTTGGGGGTCGTGTCTCCACGCCCAGCATTCTATGTGGTTACCAGGGATCGAACTCAGGACCTTGCGCTTGCGAGGCAGGCGCCAGAACCACTGAGCTAACCCTCCGGCCCTGTTCAGTGGATTTGGAACTTGGCCATGGATTCTCCCCAAACATGGACACATCCTGTTGTTTTGTAAGCAGCCCGGAGATCTCAAACAGCTTGTATGACAGAGACTGGCAAGAAGTGAGCGCTGTCTGGGTGGCTGGCAGCTCCTTAGGCGGCAGGCGAGGAACAAGCGTCTATGGAGGGAGCAGAGCTTGGAGCTCACCTAGCCTGTATCCTGGCGGAGGCCCCTGGGAACCAGCAAACAGTGTTTCTTTGTTCTCTGGACTCCCAGGACAAACGAACTGGAGTTGGTAGCTAGCAGGCTCGCCACCAACCAGCGGTTTAAATCAAAATAATCACTAAGAAACGGTAGGGAACCTAGCCGGAGCACCATTTCCTCTGCCCTGAAATACTAAAACACATCTGATTTATGCTGCTGGCTCTGGGCAGCTTGCTGAAACGTGTGGAACTCAGAGTTATGGTGGCCCCCGCCCCTTCATCCGCCCCACTGCAGGGATGAAAAAGCACTTAAGAAGTCGAGTTTGTGAAAGGCCTTTAGTGCCAGAGAGTGGCTGTTGAAAGGCAGGGAAGTGGCGATCAGAGGCGAGATGTGCAGACAGACAGCCTGGCCCAGCAGCCTGGCTTGGAAGCAGCTGGAACCAGCACTGGGGGTCCGTTGGCTTTGAGTTGCAGTTTTTACAAAAACTGAGTTGTACACCTCTGAACAGATAAGCTTAGATGGGCTTTTGGAAACTGTCCTTCCTCGAGAGATGTAAGCAGAGGGTGTACAATGCAGAGTATGTTTGAGGCCTCAGAAGTGCGACACCAGTGGCTGATACGCAGCTGTCTTCGGGTAACTGCTGTCTTTTTCTGAAGCGGAGGATTTGGGACCAGATGGTAAACTGATGGAGGGTCACACGTGTTGCATTGGGTGAGGTCAGTGGAGAGTGACCTCGAGGGATGAATGGGGCCCTACTGCCCATCCTGTGGTCCTCTGTCCCTCTTCGGTCCAGGGTGCCCCTCCCCCTTCCCCTTGGTGAAGTTCACCCTAACCCCTTTCCCCAAATAGCCCTGTCACCAGAGGTTTGAGATGGGCAGGACTCAGAACCCGCCAGGTATCTGGGAGAGTAGTTGATTGAAGCAGATGTGGAGGCTTCTCCTGCCCACCCTCCTGGTGTTCCCAGGATGACCGCCCCCACAGACCTTTACACACATGCAGAGGACCCATGGCTGCATGGACCCAACAGACATTCCTTTCTAGTGCAACTGAGAGGTGACAACGTTCAGGGGAGATCAGTTTCCCCCAAGAAAGTAAGAGGATAGAAGTATTTACTCCAGACCGCCCCCCAAATCTAGATCAGTTTTTTTTTTTTCTTTTTGAGACAGGGTCTTGCTTTGTAGTTCAGGCTGGCCCCGAACTTCTGCCTCTGCCTCCTGAGTGCTGGGATTACAGGTGTGAACCACCATATCCAGCATTGTGGTATGTGGTACTGATTGCCAGTGGGCTTGAGTCACCATGCCTGCTATTGTATGTGATTACTGGGGATTAAACCAGGGACCTTGTGCTTGCTAGGCAGGCGCCAGAACCACTGAGCTAAGTCTCTGGCCTTAGATCAGCATTTTTAAAAGGAGCTGTGCTATCAGGACAGTATGCTAGGCAGGAAATAGAAACATTTCTGGGAAAATAAGTCAGGATAGAAAAGGCCATCTTGATGAGGCCATTTAGCTTCTGATGCATTTGTACACCCATCCTGTTTGGAGGGGGGGCAACATTTGGGGCACTGGCCTCAACCCCCCTGGTGTTGGTGCTTATGCTTGGAAGTTTTCATTACAGGAAGTACACAAAGATCCTGGAGCCCGCTGGTTGGGGGGGCCTGTGATGAGGTCTTGCCACTTGTCAGCTTGGCTCTCTGCAGGTGCCCAGCCACACTTCCCTGATTATCTGGATAAACACAGCTCCTCCCTCCAGCCTGGGTCCCCTCCTCATGTCCATAGGGGTGGTTGTGATGGATTGTCCTTGCCCCCATTTCCCCCTCTTTAAATTCCTATCCTAGCAAGTGAATATGAGGGCAGAGCACTTTTGCAGATGGTGTGCAGGTGCCCGTCACCCATGTTTCCCCTTGGGTCAAGGGATGAGTTTCACATGCCCCAGGAAGGCTGCTCCCCTTGCTGCCCCTGCAGATAAGCAAAGAGACCGAGAGAATGACATGGTGCCTACAGCTTTTTTGTTCAGCTGGATCAAGATGGTGTATCTGTGACTCAGGGCTGGTGGATGCTCACTGGGGTCAGGAGTGCCCCCGAGTCTTTGAGATTTTCCATGTCTCTGTGTTTCCGTGACACACCTGGGGTCCCAGCCTCAGCCAGCAGGAGCAAGATACTGGATGTGATTATTATCTTCATCTACTGGAATTCAAGGAGGCTGCAGACAAGTGGAGGGGGGTGGACTGGCGGGGCTCTCCTTCTGGCACTGAGTACAGGCAGCTGAACCAGGTGCTGTCACAGTAGCTTCACCCTGACCCAAGAAGACACAGAGTGGGGACCAGGCATTTCAGGGACCATCGTGCGATATTGGTGCCCGGCTTGTTGGCTTGTCTTGTTTGTGCCTCAGTTTTCTCTGCTGTTAAGTAGAACAACATTGGGGTCTCTGAGGTGTGGTTTGGACATAAGCACAGGCCACAGGAAATCAGTGTGGCAGTGATGCTAATGGCAATGGGTATCTATGTTGCTTGGGGAGCAACAGTATGCTTAATTAACTGGGCAAGATCCTTCGTGATGCCTAATAGTATTGTCCCCTTTATCTAGTTTTGCTTTCTGTGGAAAATTTCAGAAATAAACATTTCATAGGGTTTAGATAAGTTTTAAGTGGTGTGGAAATTTGAGCCCAGGGCCTTTAAATTGAAATACATCCTCGGCCTCCCCTTAAAAACATTTGAAACAGGATCTGGCTAAGTCAGTATGCTGCCCTGGCTGGGCTCAAACTTGTCATCCTCCTGCCTTAGCTTCCCATAGTACTGGGATTAAAGGTGTGTACCACCATCCCTGTTTTAGGTAACTCTTGTTACATTATATTATTTTATTTTATTATTCTTGTTAATCTCTGCCTAATATATAAGTTAAGAGCTGGGGATTTACCTCAGTGGTGCCATGACTGCCTTGTAAGCACTAGGTCCTGAGTACAATCCCTGGTACTAGCATGGTAAGGGGAACTAGTATATGAGTTAAACTTTATCCTGAATATGTATATAGAGAAATATTGGTAATCTACGAGGAGGTTGTTACTGTGTGCAGTTTCAGGCAAATGCTGGGGTCTTTCAATATTTTCCCCTCTGGAAAAAAGACTTTGCAAAAACTTTTTTGCTGTTTCTCCACTTTATGCTTTCCTCGTCCTTTCTTCAGTCCTTTTTCCACTCTCTCCTTCTTTACTCAGTGCTGCTTTATAAACACGGACCTACATGAAGGGATTGGGACTGAGTCCTGTTATTGAATGGGTGGGAGGGCCAGTAAGTAGGGCAGGTCCATCACAGGGCCATTTCCTCTCCACTCACTCTTCTTGCCTGGCCATGATGAAGACACTCTGTTTGGCCTTCCCTTGGAAGGTGCAAGGGTGCCCCGTGGTGGATGTTGGGGTCAAGGTGCAGAATGAAATGTACAGTTCACCCAGATACTATCAATACAACAAAGTCTGTCTCAGTCACTCTCCTTGTGTCTGGGGACCAGTACTCAATCCCCACAATTTATAGGAGAGGTTTGTTTTTGGCTCATTTTGGTAGCATGGTGGGAAGGCTTGGGTGGATGTCAGGAGTACTTCTATTGCACAGTTGGGATTTTTTTTTTTAACTAGGCCAAGCTTTGCTCCCTATAAACCAGTTAAGACATGCACCCCCTCAACTCCTGTCTTCACCTCGGGTAACAAGAAAGACCGCAGAAGTCCCACATGCTGTGATGCTCCAGGACAGAACTACACCAGGATCTCAGGACATCTGTCCTGGCCCACCCCAGGAGTCTTTTCTTACTGAGAGATATACATAATAAAAGGTGTGGCAATGGGGGGGGTTGGAGGGCTTCCTTGCTACCCAAAGTGGCATGGATTAAGGCCAAGCTCCGCATCTTCTCTAAGTCTCATTTCTGTGTATTTATTAATTAATTTGTCTTGTGCTGTCAGGCTCACAGGAGACTAGAATTTAACTGCCAAGGATCTAGTTACATCCCCTTGCCCTGTTCCCTACAGGTGGAGTGAAGTTACTCCCTTTTGGTAGCCAGGAAACAGAGATGGGAGAAGCTTAGGTAGAAGATTCGCCCTACCTGGCCACCACGGTCCTGGTGACCTGACATAACACTTAGCCATAGTGTCCCTGTGAGTCAGTCACTTTTCAGAAGCCCTGATTATGAACATACGAGACATGGAGAGACCAGGTAGAAATGAGCTGTGACAGGTTCAAGAAGAAGAAACCAGGTGGCAGTGGCGGGAAATGCTGGAGTAGGTCCCACAGGGCTGGCATCTGAGCCAGCCCAGTTTTATAGACCAAAGGAGATAAGAGCCAGGGCAGAGGTTGTTCCTGAATCATTTATGGAAGCTGAGTGCTGGGCAGAGGGAGGGGGGAGGCCTCTGGGGAGTCCAGCCATACCCTTAAACACTTATCTGTAGACCATGTCCCTTGACAGGTCACCTAGTGGTTACATTGTAAATATTACCACTTTAAGGAAACAAATGGAAATTTGACATTAATTTGGCAATCTTTTTTTTTAAATTAAGTATCTTTTAAAATTAATATCCTGATGAATTTTGGGACTCTGACTAGCAGTGACTGGAGCTTTGCCTCAGTGTATAGGGGCTGTCCTTTAGGCACTTGAACAGAAGCTGCATTCTGAGACCTAGAGAATTTAATGCCTGCTGAGTGGAAGACCATTTAAAGTGTTGAAAGAAATATAGTTTTTTTTTTTTTTTAAAGGTTGCTGCACATTTGAAAACTATGTGTTGGGAGGAAGGGTTTTTTAATGAACAGGAAAATAGTCTCCTCTGGGAGGCCATTTGTAGGGTGGACCAGATTAGATGATGCAGCATATCGCCTGCCCCTTGAAGGCTCAAGGCTTTCAGTGGGCTTTTCTCTTTTGTAGAAGGAGAGGGTTAGACAAAGGAAGGCAGTCATGTTATCCTGGGTCATTATGACATTTCAGTGAGATTGTGCATATATAGCCTCACGTAACCGGTGGTTTAGACTTTAATTGTAACATGCTCTCTGACTTCCATAAGCAACCCAGGCTAGTACTGCCTTCATCTTCCAGGTCTGCCATCTTCTCTGTCTGGGACAAGTGGACCTGGTCAGGAACGTCAAGCATCTTGACGTCTTAGGGGAGGGACCTCAATGGCTTGACTGGGGGAGTTTCTTTGTCAAGGTGATATTGCTCCCCAAGAAACATTTCTAACCTCCCCACCCCAAGCTATCTCACGATGCTGGTGTAAATGTTGGCAAATCACCAGAGCCTTTCTGTGAGCGAGCCTGTGAAAGAAACAGGCTTGTGAACAAAGAGGAATGTGCTTTCTCTGTCATCTCTCAAAATAAGAGCTAGTTGAGAAGGGGCAGTTACAGCCTGGAGATGTAGCTCAGTGGTGTTACAAGCTTAAGGCCCTGAGTTTGATCCTTGGTACCACCAAAAAAAAAAAAAAAATCCAGAGAAGTGGCAACTATATTAAGCATATCTTAACCCTAAGTTGTCTTGTGCAATCAAGTGAGCCCAGTGAGAAAAGAGGCTTCTGACTCCTGATACTCCATAGTACACATATATACTACCATGGACGCATAGGCATATGTGCCTGCCACACTCACACAGATGTACCACGTACACTCATATACTACACAGACATACAGAACATGTTGTACATACATGTCACTTCACACATAAATACACATATATGTGTACATACCCCAGACACATACAAAATAGCAGACTGCACCAGGCACATGGGAGCACATGCAGACACATATACACCAGATTGACCTAGCAACATCAGGAATCATTCAGGGATACTGACGCAGGTGTTTTGGTGAAAAAAATAAACCCGGTATTACCCATTTTCCCATCCTCCACAGCTGCAGTCTTACCTCCCAGGACAAATGGACCCACACAGAAATTAAAAAAAAAATAATGTTGTTGACCCTTTGTGTTGTGGAGTGTCTGCAGACTTCCCTGCCTGCTCCCAAAGCCGTTCATCTTTGTTAACTGGTGAGTTCATTTCCAGCGTGCTATCTCTTCTATGCCAGCGTCATGACCAGGCCACCGAGCAGCCACGCAGAGGTCCCTGCACCTTGGGTCTCCTGTACCTTGTATATCTTTACTCTAATGTCATTTGGATTCTGCCCAACTTTCAGTTATCAGGGTTGCCTCTTTACTAAACTGAAATTTATCTAGCTTACCTTTAGAGTCTAGAAAGAGACCTTCAGTTTATGCTGAGATAGACTTCTCTGTCCTGAAAAATGATTTTACTAATTTTTTTTGCTCTTTTATTTAAACTGTATCCTGGGATCCCTTGCTTTTATGAATACTGGGTTTCAGAAAACTTCCTAACATCTGTACTGGCTGAATTCTTAAACACACAATGCCTATTTTGCTCTTTTGAATGGGCCTGATAGGATAGATCACATTTTCTGACAATAGTAGAGTCTCTTGGATGTGCACAAGACATCTGCCCTGGAGTCTTCTGGAGACTCTTGCCTCTGGAGAGGGCAGAATCCTCCAAGGGTTTCAGCCTTGCTAGCTCAGTGTTAGCTACCCTACATCATACCAGGACCAGAAATGAAGGGCTGGAGTGTAGCTCAGTGGTGGAACACTTGCTTGTGTGAGGCCACAGTTTCCACCCATAGTACTGCATAAGGGCAAATAAATAAATAAATACATACATAAAATAAAATAAAAGGAAAATTTGGATAGGAGGCATTCTGGTTTTATTTTCAGAATGTTTCTGTACGATGTCTGTGCTTTTTCAGCTAAGTTGGGGACAAAGGACTTCCCTGTGCTCCATTCTGTATGTACATCCTGAGCCTCAGGCTGGGTGCCCAGAGGTCAGAGTATGGCCCTTATCCTGCTTCCCTCTAAAACCTGGTGGTTTGGTTGCCTTGCTTTGCCACAAAATAGCCTCATATCGGTTGTTTTAATTTACCTTTGCCAGTTATTGGGAGGAATTGAACATTTCCAAAAACTTATGTTTTTACCTCTTCTGTAAGTTGTAGGGGTAGATCTCTTGGGATGCATAAGGAGAATCGGTGGGCCCAGAGTAAGGGTACAGTAATGATTTTTTTTTTTTTTTTTTTTTTTTTGCATTTTTAGACAGGGCCTTGCTTTGTAGTTCAGGCTGGCCCTGAGCTCACTATGGTGCCCAGGCAAGCTGGCGCGAACTCAGCAATCCTCCTGTCTCTGCCTCCCGAGTGCTGGGATTACAGGCGTGAGCTACCACGTCCGGCATTGTGGTATGCGGTGTTGATTGTTGGTGGGCGTGAGTCTCCACACCCAGCATTATATGTGGTTACCGGGGATCGAACTCAGGACCTTGCGCTTGCGAGGCAGGCGCCGGAACCACTGAGCTAACCCTCCGGCCCCCAGTAATGATTTTTAACTGTCTAATAAACTATAAATCCCAAAATAAAGTGCTGGACATGCAGTAAAAGCTACATGTCAATATGCAAAAATGAAACTAGTATTGTAAGGGTAAAAGGAACATCTGTTTTTCCCCCAAAATATGCATTTTAAATGGCAGTTGACAATGAAGACTATAATTTGAGAAGTTCTTTTATGTGTTCAGTTTAGTATGTATGAGCACGTGGCACTTTAATCAGTATCTCTTATTCTTCAACTTATACTTTATATTTAAATGAAAGTTCCTGGGAAAATAAATTGAACCTACAACAATGATTAACAAAGTCCCCCCCCCCCTACTTGCCCAGTGTATGTAAATTGATCTAAGAACCCCAGAGCATAAGACATTTTTTGGTGCACAACTGGAATTTTTTTCTCCTTTTAAAATAGTTTAAACATCTTGAAAATGAGAGAACTGGGAAATGAAAGATTTACGAGATGGTTTTAAGAATAATGGCTGACTCTTTAATTGACTGGTCCCTTCTCCCAAGCTCCTTGCAATCTTTTACTTTTGGGTAAGACTCCTAAAATGCAGAGATGGAGGCAGTTGTGTTAATACAGACAGGCTTTCCCCCTTCCCCTCTTAAAGTTGCAGTTTATACTACTTGGTGATTTTTCCTTAGTGTTATAATCATTGATTTCCTTTTAGTGGGTAGGATGTGATTTTATTTCATGGCCAGGAAACACAGCAGAATAGAAATTCTTAAGGGTTTAACAGTATGCACATATATAATTTTTTTTTAAATGTAAGATGGAATTTTGAAGTAGTTTGCTTTGAATGATTTCATTTTCTTTTTTTTTAATTGAATTCTTTATTGGTACAATTTATATACATCTCAAAATCACATATAACATTGGGAAATTTGTACCAGTATATGCCACAAGTTAATTCTCATTTTTACCCATATCCCTACCCACTCCCCCCTCCTCCCCCCTTTATACATGCTCTTTTATTTTCTTTCTGTATCATATTTATTCCTTTCCCTCGTCACATTCCCACACCAAGTTTCCTATAGAAATATTCCACTCTATAAAAGCTGTCCTACTTTCTAGAACTCATTTGCATCTACAGGTGTTCATGCCAAAGAGAAGATCCGGGAATTGTCTATCTGTGATCTATTGATTTCACTTATTAGTATATCCTCCAGATGTCTCCATTTGCACCTAAATGGATCGATCTTGTCATT
>PVIC010038867.1:0-17281 GCA_004025085.1 Thryonomys swinderianus
GGCGCCCGCCGGGAGCGCGGTGCAGAAGATCGTCCCGCTCCAGCGAGGGGGCATTTGGAGCAAATGAAGACCCCAGTTAGCTCCCGACGGTCTAACTTGTTCATGGACCTGTTAAACACAGTCTCATTGTTCTGAGATGTGCATACTTTCTCCTTTTCATATCTAGTTAAAAGATACTCGTCTTATTTAAAGCAGAGTCTTGAGAAATGACTGAAGTATTCAGGAAAAGATTTGGATTGTGGGAACTTCTCCTGTTCTGATTATGCAAAGCAGTAGAACTAATGCCTAAAACAGTTGTGTGGTGTATCTGGGTCGTGACACTGGCTAATTTCTTAAGTTACTAAGGGTGATGTGGGCTCTACGGATGGCAGCTTCGCATCAGGCCCTCGGGCAAGGGCTGGCCAGGGAGACTCGGCTGAGCAACGGGCCCACAGCGCCTTGGTTTTAAGCCTCATTATGCCTCATGCAGGCAGTGACCACCCTGAAAATTCCGATGGCCCCTATACTGTCCTTTCTTTCCAATTGACAAAAAACACTGATAAAAAAATCCTCAAGAGTTCATCTTACTCGCTTCCAGTTTTTACTTAGCAAGCATGGGAGTTTGAAGTAGATTCAGTGGAGAGGCCTGTTTTTCCCTGGGCTGGAGGATAATCCGGTTGAGAGGACAGCCGGCGGGAGCAGGGGCCGCAGCAGGAGACCGCGGCTGCGTGCGGAGCGCGCTGAGGAGCGGGGCCTGCTGCCTGGTGCCGATGAATACGTCCGCCTGGAAACTGGAAGTTCACTTCAGCTTCCTGTGGCAACTTGTCTCCAGTAACTGTATCAAAACAGTGGTAGGAACATAAGCACCCACTGAAAAGAGATTAAAGATAGAAAAATAATCCCTTAAAGACAGTGAATATGAATCTTTTGCTAGTTTGTTTTTACTCTACAATGTTAGACAAGAAATAGAGGTGTGCGAAACTAGAAACACATTGAGCAGGTTTTCAGCTTAAAACAAAGAAATCTCACTTTTTCCCAAGTAATTTCCTCAGTTACATCAGTATGGATTGGAAATGGATCTGGGTGGATTTAGTGGTGCTTTACCGTGTGTTCAGGGATACACTTCTGCTCATCTACAATGACATAATAAAAGAAGCTTCGATCTATGGGCTGTCTTTTAAAAGGATAATTACTTGCCGGTAGGCGAGCTGGATCTGTACTTATGATCAAACTGATAAATGTTGTCATGCAAACTATGACACTGGCAATTTAAGACTTAGTCCTAAGTAAAACCACAGCTTGAACTGGTGACTTGCTGTTCTGGAGCGGGAGGGACAGTCAAGGCCGTCTAGCTCAGAACTTGGCATTTTCTGTGCCCCTGGTGACCTGCTCTCATGCCGCAGGCCCCTCCGGACTCTCCACACCAGGGAGCAACCCCTCCAGCTCCGAAGGACCCTTTCCTCCAGCTCTCCACGGCTCCCCTCTTTCTTAAGCCTCAGACCAAGCTACCCGGTGAACTGGTGGCTGCTTGTCACCACCCGGCTAACGCACTGGCATTTGAGCCTGACCCACTGGAGACTGTCAACCCTCGGGGGTCACTAGTGAGTGGGGAAGGAGGTGCTGGCTCAAAGGCCTCCAGATCAAATGATTTTGGCTCCTTGTCTAGTTTTAGAATGATTTTTGACCCAGACCAACTTGAACAGAAACTCTTATAATGGAAAATATAATCGCTCACCCCCCAGATCTTTGTTATTTTTGGCCTTTCCATAGAAGAGCTTGGCCTGTGGAGATTCTCCACTCTTATGGTGATGGTTGCTCTTTGTCTTTCTGTCCATCACAAGACAGATTTACCAACCCGCTCATTGGACAGGTATCATAGGCAACCACCTAGGGTAACTATTTTCTGTCAATACCTGGGGTGGATTTGTGTTAGGCTCTTAATGAGGGGGAGCCCCAAGCCTCCACTCACCTCTCTCCTGGTTTAATTCTTCCTCCTTTGATGGGCTTCTCTTTTCCTGGGGTTTTATCAAAAGTGTTTAACATGTAAGATAGCTAATAGTTCTAGAGTGTGGGAAGGAATTAAGTGGCTTAGGCTGTACCTTGGCAGTGGGGACTTTTGGAAATAAAAGCAGACTCAAAGCACTCTGATTAATCTAGGAAAATGAGCCATCTTCCCCACTGGGTACGCCTTTCCGCACTGGCAAGCTAATTCCTGATGCCAGAGCCTGATCTTAGAAACTTTTTAGGTCTTCTTTTCTTCTTCTTCTTTTTTTTTTTTTTTTGCCGTCTGTTGTTGTTCTTTTAGAAGAATGAAGCACAGTCATGGCAAATTTCCTGTACTGAATTAAGGTGATGCTTTCATTCTTTCCGAAGTGTCTTTGATCTCGAGCTTCGGCTGCCCTCGGGGTGAGGCCGCAGCAGCTGCCGCTCCCTGCACAGTGCTCTCTGAGGATGCTACCTGTTCCCAAGCCGCCTCGATCACTCCTCGTGGGGTCTGAATTCACGCTGAGCATGGGATCCACGCTCCTAAGCTCACTCTGCAAAAAGACACGGTGCCCCATCCTGAGGGTGTGGTAATCTGGACTGCAGCTGCTACAGTGATGGCTAAATCTTACCAGATGACATGAGCACAGACTGAGGTAAATAGGCAAAAGCCTGTGGATCTTTGCTGAGAATACTGGATTACATAAAGGGTTCTATTTATGAACTCAACATGTTAGCATTTCAGTGGCGTCCTGTCTTCTACAAATGTGGTTCTCCCTTAGTCATCTTCTGTGAATTTATAGTCTCCGGAAATCTACGGACTAATTACAACAAGCAGAGAGTCGAGTTCTCCAGAGAACAGCTTTATGTGCCATGTCAGAAGACAGGGACTAGCAGAGCTCCTGTTTGGGAAGTGACTTTATAGATGGCAGCGTAGGCATCAAGTTTTCACGAAGAGGTCAGCAGTTTAAATTCAGCACAGCCAGTAGTAGAGAAGTGTCACTACCCACAGGGCTCAAGTCTTGGAAAGATCTCTCGTGCTGGGCCTGGGAGGCAAGTGCGCGTTAGCTGTGCGATGCTGTCCTAGCAGCCCGAGAGGAAGAGAGAGGGAAAGGCTGCCGTTGGTCCTAGTAATGTAGCCTCCATATCTTTGTCTCTGATTTGAGAATCGCGTCAACAACATTGGATCTTATCATCACAACTTTACAGAAGAAAGTGGAGCCCAAAGAGATTAAGCAACGTGCCCCCGTTCGCACGGACACAGTCAACTGCAGAGCGCTGGACGCCTGGCCCGGTTCCGGCCCAGATGCTGTGCTGCTGCTTCTCCAGCTCTAAACTTCTCAACTTGCGGGTGACACAGATCTATGAAAATCTCAGGACTACTTTTAGGAATCTGTAAGGCCATGGCTATACCAGGCTTGACTGTGACTAAAAATGTCTTCTACATACATGCGTTGTTAACTTTTCAAATGAATATAGATTTCCTTAGGATTAGTTTAAATATAAAGTTATTGAAAGCTTTATAAACATATAGTAGCATCTTTGTGTTATGTGTTTTACTAAGTAGCACTCACTCACCAAAACTGTCATCATGTCATACATTTGTGGATGGGGGATTTGTGTTTATGAATATTTTAAAAAGTAAAACACGAATTTCATAGGCAGAAACATGAAGAAGCACGATCTAAGGAATTACAAGTGAGGTTACTTTGTTGTATCTTTTTATTCCTCTCTGTCACTCAAACTAGTGACCATATAGTACAAAAAGGGCTCACGCCATACTTACCCTCCCCCGCACAGCCCTGCCTGCCCCTCCCCCAGCCCTCAGTCCCTGCAGGGCGGGACAGGAGCTGTGCACAGGCGGAGAGGCGCTTCGTGCCGGCCTTAGAGCTGCGAGGTCGCGCTGGGGAAGGCGGGCGCCCGCCCGTCCACGGTGCCGCCTTCTAGCCACCACGTAAATGTCTTCGTGCCGGCCACCAAGTCCTGCCTTTTAGCCTTAACTTACGAACAGGGAACAGGGGGCAGGCCTGAGGGCGTGAAAACAGCCCCGAAATAAACAAAGGAAGGAAACTCACTGGGTGGACGGGGATCCATGCGACTTGGGGGAGCTGGTTTTCAAAATTAAAGCTTTGGAACTTGCTTATGTTGAGCAGTCGAGGGGAAGTTTTAAAAGGCGTTAAGTGTGCTCGTAGCTTTCCAGTGCTAGAGGGCCGAAGAGATCTTACTTCAAAAGGCCATCTGATGTTTTGCAGCTAGAGTCTCCGTCTGGTAATTCGGTGTGTTGTATCAACAAGGCAGGGAGAAACCTGCTGCACCCAGAAATTGGCTTCAGACAGCCCGAGGGCCACCCACACAACACCACGGTTCCCAGAAGGCTCCGCGGGAAGCAGTCGGGGCTACGACTGCTGGGAAAAGCAGCTGCAGCGCTCAAGGCTCCTTTTCAACCCGGTGCGGTGTCTTCTGGGTCCCGGCCTGCGCACGGGTGGGAGGGGAGCAGCCAGCCAAGCCGCCACCCGGGCGTCCGAGGGCCGGAGTCTCGGCCTACCCCTGGGACCCTCCCTTGCCCTGTGAGTTACTCAGCACAGCACCGCGGTGATGCTTTCACAGACCACAGTGAAGTGGTCTGTTTCTGTGCGAGTCCGGAAAGTAAAACATGCCTAGAAGTTCATTGGAAAATTCAGGTACATGAGCTTTGGCCCCTGAAAATATTCCTCATTTTGTTTCTCTTCAAGGGTAGGGTCTGGTCTGCCTTGCTCCTTGCAAAGTTGCCAGCACCCAGATGACTGGCCAGGCCTGGCAAATAACAAACATCAGCGGAAGATAAACACATCCATCTCAAACACGCATGGCCTCCTCATGAAGAGGAGATGCCAAAATCAGGGCAAGGCTGGTGACAGCTGCAGGCTGGGCTGGCACCCACATTCCTTCTCCGTAGCAGCCCACGGGGCCACTGACTGGCATGGCTGATTTCCTCCAGTCTTTTGCGAGCACTACCATTTTTGCCTCTTCTGCCAAAGACCGAATTAGGTGAGATGAATCCAGCAGACAGTTCCTGAGAGAACCCCATGTTTCCTGATGCCAGCTTTGTTGAATACTCACCATCGGTGTTTGCCTTGGGGATGGAGGAGCTAGTCGGCCGCAGCCTGAGTTTGGTCCTATCCCGAACACATTTATGTAGAATTAAAGTCTTGTATTAACCATTCAAAATCGTCCCATTGATTGTGATGACTCGATCTATTCTTGTACACTGCTGTTTTTCTACGTCAATTGTGATCACAGGTGTGATTTTCAGACCACAAGAAGACTCCCGCCCGGCTCCACCCTGGTTTTCAGGAAGGAGATGGCCTGCTGGTGTCGTGGCCCCGTTGTGCCCTCGGTGCACCCGGGTGGCACCTTCAGCCACATGGAACAGCCGGAAAGCGTGTTTGTGAATGAATGTGAGAAACACAAGCGTCTCACTAGTCAGTCTGAGTGACACGTGTGACCCTTGCATTAGTGTTCGTGGCCACACTGGTGAAGTTTAGAGAGAAAATACCCGAGACCAGGTGCAGTACAAGGTAGACAGACACACGCTAGGCAGGGGACAGATAGACAACCATTCAGAGGTGTCTTGATAAGAGTAAAAGGAGCAGGATCGTGGGGTTCTGTGTTGGAACCCTAACTTTCTCATTTGTGCCTCTGTGGCACTGGGCAGCTTAGTTACTTGGAGTTTGCTCCTCTGAAAAGACAGCGTATTGTTTTTCTTCTTACATCAGTGTGAGTATTAAATATACTAAAGTATACAAAGTACCCCATAACTTTATTGACTCCTAAAAGCGTTTTGGGTCTCAGCGAAAATCATTTCTGTCTCTGATGGCTTCCCAAGTAGGGCAGGGGATGGTGAATGGAAACTCCTAAGTCTCTACCTTCATTTAGCAGTCTGAAAACAGTATTTGAAAGTTAAACTACTTTAGGCTTTTTTGTATGTATGTGAAAGAGGTACTCCAAAACGGCTTTGATGGCATATATTGGCCTTTTCCCCTCTCTTCAAGGTATATTTGAGCTTGCTTTTATTTATTTATTTATTTATTATTTATTTATTTTTATTCTTTTGAGACAGGGTCTCGCTTTGTAGTTCAGGCTGGCCCTGAGCTCACTATGTAGCCCAGGCAAGCCTCGAACTCAGCAATCTTCCTGTCTCTGCCTCCTGCGTGCTGGGACCACTGGCGTGAGCCACCATGCCCAACACTGTGGGATGTGGCATTGATGGCTGGTGGGCGTGAGTCACCACGCCCGGTATTGTTGTATGTGGTTACCGGGGATCGAACTCAGGACCTTGCGCTTGTTGAGTCAGGCACTGGAACCACTGAACTAACCCTCCTGCCCTATTTGAGCTTTTATACATAAGAAAAAGACAAGCCACGCACTTCATCTTGCACTCTGGGGAGGGAGGTGCAAAGAAAGAGACTGGGTGACCGTCTCTATAATTAAATACATTATTCTTACTCTCTGGCTCATGGAAATAATGACAAGGGAACTGAAATTCATTCACAAATATTTTAGTCAGCAAAGTCTGAAGTAATTTTCTCCCTGTTCCAGAGTGGACATGAATGGGCACAGAGGAAATTAAAGATGGAGGAACTGAGTGAATAAACCTAATATACCAATATACGTGGTTTATGAGAGAATTCAATTAAGAGGACAGGTATTAAAATGTTCAAGTTTTTGATTTGCACGTGAATTAGTAAGCATTTTCCCATTATAATTACTTGGAGCTTTAAAACGCACTGGTGTTGACTTTTGCTCCATCAGGCTCCCGAGCTTGCTGTGCACAGACACAGAGTCCTGTCGGGGGCTTCGCGGGCGGTGGGCACCGTTACCTGGCACAGCAGCCCCGGCAGGGCTGGGCCGGACGTGTGGCCGTCTCACGCAAGGCCCCGCCTGGCCTTTCCTGGTCTTGTCTTCTCTCGCCCGCCAAGTGTTGCCCTCTATTCCTTTCGTTGAACATCTCATCTGCATCACAGATGCTTCTAGCGACTCCCAGCTGGGTCAGAGCGCATCTGCCGCTTACAACCAAGGTCTGACAAGTGCTTACTGGCTGTTAAGTTATGTTTAACTTTGGAAGAATATGTATTTGATGAGGAGAGATAAAACTATGTCTCAGTATTTGGGGGATGTGAAGGAGAGTAGTAGATGGGATCCGTGACCTGGAAAGAATTTCCACAGGTGTCTTTTTCTGAGTTTAGAAGACGCTGAGCCTATGGGTTACCCTGCAGGGGGCGGGAAATCAGGCTCACAGTCAGCATAGGAGTTGTGCCACTAGGGTTCTGGCGCTTCAGAAAGGAGCTTTTCTGTGCCACAGTAAGGAGAGCTGCTGAGAACAGAGCTCTAGTCTGACTGGTTGGGAACTGTTTCCTACTCACCTCTCCCTGTAATAATCCCACCACCGACCGCCATGTCAAACCTCCCCTCCCGGGAGGCGCAATGCGGAGGGCAGGAGTTGGCCAGCTCAAAGAAACACCTGGAGACCAGTAGCATCTTTTTTCAATTGTGTTTTTGACTCGTACAGGGAGTGGAAATTCCGTGGAGGTTCAAGCAGGTGATCCCTCTGGGCTATGGACAAAGGCCACATGCTTGTGCTACTAGTTAAGCGACCTGTTTTTGTGTCCCCAGCCAAACACAACATGGTGCCTATCTGAATAGGAGACACAGTGAGTCACGTAGCCCCAGAGCTCACTTTCATGAGAAGGGGTGTGCACGTCTGTGCGGAACCTGCCCACAGAGTGCCGTTTCTGGCTCCCTAAGAGGCGATCGTACACTGTGTCCCTAAGGGCTTGGGAGGATCTCCCCAACTGCTGGGATAAGTCATGAAGGATCAGGGTTTGCGGTGTCACAGAGAAGTGCGAATTTCCAAAGCCAGCGATAAAACTTCTCCTCCCACCTCTCCAGTAATCGGGACACAAACGAGACCCCCAGGAGGGTCTGAGCTTCCTTCCTCCCGCCTTTGTTCGGGGGTCCTCAGGCCCTGTCGACGCCTCCAGTCCAGCGGGGCAGGAGGGGCAGCGAGTTTTGTTGAACCTTGAGACGTTTAAGATGCAGAGCCGGTGACTTCAAGTGATGGCGGATACGCGATTCTGCTGAAAGTCAACAGGAAACTTTGCTTTGAAAGCAGACACGAGAGTTTGCTTTCCTGTGTCACTAAGTATCCTCAGCATGAGCGAATGAAGACTTGGATTGAAGACAAGGGTTTAAATATACAATAGACGGCTTGTTTAAAAACTCAGTCAGTTCCTTTGCTCTGTGTTAACATTTTGTAACTTTCCACCTTGTCATAATTTTTTTTTTTTTTGAGACAGGGTCTCGCTTTGTAGTTCAGGCTGGCTCTGAGCTCACTATGGAGCCCAGGCGAGCCTCGAACTCAGCAATCCTCCTGTCTCTGCTTCCCGAGTGCTGGGATGACAGGTGTGAGCCACCACGCCCGGCTCCCTAATTTTAAAATTATAGAAAAATTTCAAGAATAGTAAAAGGAAATCATGTTATGATCTAGATTTACTGATGAGATGCATGTTTTGTTCTGGAATTCTGTCCCCACTCTCTCACACACACACAGATGCACAAGTACAGATACATATACAGAGAGAAATACAGAGATTAAAAAGTCTATTGACATGCATGTATATATACTTATACCCATCTCTAGTTTGTTCTTTGAAGCAAGCTTAGCGACATCATGACCTTTTACCTAAACCCATCAGCACGTTAAATAAGAATATATGCCACCAGTGCCGGGCGTGGTGGTTCACGCTTATAATCCCAGCACTCGGGAGGCAGAGGCAGGAGGATTGCTGAGTTCAAGGCTTGCCTGGGCTACATAGTGAGCTCAGGGCCAGCCTGAACTGCAAAGGAAGAGCCTGTCTCAAAAAAAAAGAATATATGCCGCCATAGTGCGTCTAGTAGGTTCAGAAAAATTCACATTGTTATTAAATTTAATCTACTACCCATATGTTAATCTTAATTGTCATAATAATATACATTATAGTATTTTTTCCTGTTATTCAGTTACTGGAAAGAAAGAAGGAAAAGAAGAAGAAAAACAGTGCAAAAACAAGAGATAAAAAAGATATAATACCAAGGCAAAAGGGAAAAGAGAAATGGACAAAAAAGAAATTAAAGGAAGAAAAGCTTTATCCTCCCAGAAGCCCAATAAAAGAAAGACAAAAATCATACAAAACAGAAAATCAAAGAAAGACTGTGTCCAAATAATTCTTGCGGTGCTGAATGAGCCCGGTCTGTCCGAGGTCCGCAGCCCTGGCCCGTCCAGTCCGCCCGCCTCAGGGCCACGGGCGTTCAGGCGCCTTTCCCGCGTCAGAGGCTCCCCGGTCGGCAGCCCCGGCTCTCGCGGCCACCGAGGAGGGCGCGCCGGCCGCCGCTGGCCTGTGCGGACGGACGCGCGGCGGGCCCGGGTCGGGGCTGGGGCGCGGCCTCGGGCCCTCGGGCCGTCTCTTCTCCGGCCGCCGCCGCCCGCGCCGTGCCGGGGAGGCCTGCTGGCTGCGTGGGGTCTCCGGGCCTCCCTGGTCCCGGGACCGGGCCGCAGGCTCCGGCCGGGCCGTCTCTGGAGCGCTTTCTGAGCCCCGGTGCTTGTGAAGATCTGCGCTCCAGTCCTGGCGGCCCAGGCCCCGCGCTCCTCTTCTCTGTCTCCCCGCGAAGCTCCTACTGCAGTTTGGCTGCCGCGTCTCTGCCGATTTTCAGGACTTCCTGCTTCTGCCTTCCCTCCATCCTGGGGCCAGATTTTCTGTATTCCACACAGAGGAAACTGTTCCTATCAGTATGCACGGACTGTGTACAATTATATATCATTTATGTGCACATAACTGTTTTATTTTTCCCTTTAATTGATCGAATGATCTCAATGTTACTCCTTCAAAATGTAAAATTTTTCCCATCTAGAAAACCTTCTACAGTTTGAACAGCCGCCAACATTCTTTTCTAGCAGTTAAATATTAGGCCTATTTGTGATGGTTTCAAAACTGGACACCTTAGAGATGTGTATTTCAAAATTATTTAGGATCTGATTTCAATTAGGATAAATTTCGAAAATCCAGTACGCGCCGTCATCCAGACATTTGTAATCTTCTCCTGAAAAAGGCAAGGCTCCCAAGTCCGTTCTCATGATTTTTCCTTTTGAGCGATTTCTCTTCCTGGAAACACTTGGGAGAAGGCAGCTGTCTCTCACTGGAGACCCAACAGCCGGTGCTTGGCATTTCTGACTTACCCATGGTACTTTAAGCTCACTGATCATTTTGCCAATTGGTTCTTGGCAGTATACGAAATTCAACACACCACTCTAAGGTCCATAAGTGGAACAATTATACATGGAGATAAACCCTTCATGATTACTCTTTTTTTTTTTTTTTTGGTGAAATTTGAGCAAGGTCAAGATCTTCAGAGTTGAATTTAAAACTCCTATGTGGTCAGTACGGTTTGGGAGAAAAGGCACTTACTGTTCTGAGTCAGGGACTCACACGTGTTCTGCACTATAAAAGCCCAGATGGCCTAAGTAGGTTATTCTATTTCCCTTAATTTTTCCTCTGTAAAATGAGAATAATTACAGAGGTAAATTATGAAACTGCCAGAAAAATGGCACCAAGGACCCGCGTACAAGTTCCCTTAAATGTTCGAGGAGGGTGTGTTCACTGAGGCTCAGTGTGAGCGGCTTGAGCCCGTTTCAGGCAAAGGGTGTTCACCGACGGGGCAACAGCCCCCGGGCTGCTCCGAGCAGCCTCTGCGGGCGCCGTGCTGGGCGGTGCCCCTGCAGGTCGGCTGTCTCCTGCAGTAGGAAGGATCTTCAGCGTGTGGATGCACATGAGGGTGAAACGGGCATTTGTGGGGCTGACAGAAGATGAGGCCCCTCCTTCGGGCACCCAAAGCACGGGCGAGCCCTGAGCCTCGGCGGCCCCGGCTGTCCTCGTCAGCCCCACGTGTGGAGGTTCTTGGTGGCCTGCACGTGGTCGGGGACACAGCACGGGCACGCGTGCCCCGCGCACGCACAGCACGGCCCAGCACATCCCGTGCCCTGCCCGGCTGCTGCCCTCCCTCGCCTCCCGGGGCAGCGACGCCCCTCTGCTCCCCGGCGCTGGTCTCCATGGTCTCACCAGAGCGTCCGCCCCCGGGACCGGACTGTCGGAGGAGACCGTGCCCAGCAGTGGCTCTCTGTGTCCTGCCTGCTCCCAGCGCTCTGGCTGGGACCGCTGGACTCGCAGCTTTGAAGGGAAAGACTCTTCTTCGTTCCTGATCCTTTCCCATGTGCATCCTCTCCTTTCCTGCATAATTCAGTTTTCCTCCTCAGTTTTGTTTACATGGCTTTCCTCTTATCACTTGCTTTCCCTCTGTGCCGCGGGATCCTTTTCTCCCTTTCCACAGTGATCTCTTTTCCTTTCCAAGAAGCCTTACTCACCTCCTGACTCAGTTCCCAGGTCTCTCATCCTTCAGTGTGGGCTCTTCCTAACCCTTTTAAGGGCATCTTCCAAATCCACAAACGATGAGACATAGTTTTTCTTCCTCTTCGTCTCAGTCTGTCCGTGAGACGAGGGCGGAGCGAGGGGCCGTCGCCGCGCAGACGCACGCAGAGCAGAGTCGCCCCACGCAATGTCCTCCTCGCAGAGCGCGTTCCAGTTCACACATGGCTACTCCCTGCCTTTGCGCATACATGTACAGACTCACATGCGCACACACACACCACAGTCATTCCTACATGTGAGATTCGATATGCCTTCAAGGAATTTAGTCTGCAGTCTTTGTAGATATGCTCCCTCAGCTGGATCAGTTTTAATAAAACGAATTAGTGGATGGAGCTTAAATATGCCAATCCAGATAAAATGTACAGGCTCATTTGTAACGTGAGCCTTTTAAATAAGAATTTGCTGGAATAAATATGATGCCTGGGGGAGCATTTGGCAATATCAGCTAATTAAGGAGAAAAACAGTGACCCCACCTTTGGAAGGAATCTAAGAAGCCATATAATTCCACTTGATTCTTGGGAACCCTTGGTGACTACTCTCAGATAAACACCAGTTTCGGGACCTTGCGGGGCGGGGCGGGGCGGGGCGGGGGTCATTCTGCCCAGCCCCGGAGGTGTCAGCGGGAGGCTCAAGCCCAGATCCCCATTCTCGGCAATGTGCAATTCAGACACTTGGAAATTATTTTTTCCTGAGAATTTTGCCTTAAAGTTAATAGGAATTTCTTTATTCTTCACCTCCCCATCCCCAGCGTGATCTGACATCATTAGCACTGGGAGTGATGACAGAATTTTATTTTTTCTTCTGGCAACTCATTCTCATTAGGCTTCCGGTATGTTAAACTTCGCATGAAAAGAAAATAACAACTTTATTTTGGAATTGGACAAAAGTTCACTGACCTGGAAATTATTAAGTCGTTTGTTTTGCACTTACACGATGAACAATCATTTATGTAAAGGTAGTTACAATAGGAATTTTCCTATGACAGATGGACAGTGTACTATAATTTTGGCTCATTGGTTCATATTCGTGTGCTTTTAAAGGTTTGTGACAAATACCGGCAGATTACAGCAAGTCTTACGTTGACTCATTAGACGGCCCTAACAGTTACATGAATCATAAATACAAGATTCAAAACCAGAATTTAAAGTGAGACCGGAGCTGCTCACCGGGGGTCCAGCCCCGCGAAGGCACGAAGGCTTGGTGAGGCCGGAGAGAGTCTTCTGACTCAGACCCTCCGCGCTCTCTGCGCCCTGGTGGAAGGTGCCGCGGAGCGCGTCAGATGTGTTCTGGCGCAAGAACGGTGCGGGGAGCCGAGCGGTTCCCCGGCCTCCGTCCGTCCAGGCCGGGGCCAACGTGGGCTGGGAGATTGGCTGGGGTGTGGTGGACGGGAGATACCGGAGGACGTGGCCATTTCCTGTCCAAAGTGACTGGCCTGCCCAGACACTGAATCCATGACTTCGTATTAGGCTGAAGGTTAAATCTTCCCATAATGCAGTTTGAGGGGCTGTATATCTGGGAGCCACATGGTAGCCCTGAAAATGGGGAGGGGAGATACTGCGGGAAACGGAAAACACAAGAATCATCGTGTTTGCACTTTAAATGCATGGATCTGAAAAATGCAAAGGCTAAGACTGATTTTCAAATCCAAAAGCCGTCTTTACACCATTCTGTTCATGACATAAACAGAACCGTGTAAAATTGCCCTTTTTGGTAGGTCAAAAATGGCAACTCTTACAGCTTGGCCTAATGCTACAAGGGCAGTCCTGGGAAACGGCAGTATAGACACGCATTTCACCAGACTGTCGCTGTGCTTGCACATGCATGAGGCCGCTGTGGTCTTGGCCCAGCACTGCCCTTCACACCGGCCCTGCACACGGCCGTGGGCAGACGGCCCACGCTGCTCTGACTGTGCACGGCCTGGCTAGAGCCCACTGCTGTGGCGGGTACCGCCCACCGCGCGGCGGGGCTCCGAATCAGTGCAGTGGCTCGCAAGAAACCAGCCCCCGCCGAAGGATCCGGCCGTCGGGGTGGCACAGCCCGCCCTTCGGTGCCCCTCTTTCTTCGCCTGCTCTGCGGTGCGCCGTGCTCTGCGGTCCCGGCATGCTCCCGCACTGCTGCTGCCAGGCACGGGAAGGCTCATAGCTGGGGTAGGCCTCCAGCTAGTACGGGTGCTTTGTGTGAAGCTATCTGACCTTTTTATTATGGAAAGGTGCTAAGCCAGTTATTAAAGGAAGAGAAACCAAAAAAGAATCCATATAAAAAAAAAGTAGCAAAGCAAACCCACTTACAAATCTCCTGACCTTTAATTATCTCAGAACTTCCTCCTTACGGATGGCGGAAGAAACTACAGAGGCTTGTAACCCTGTGCTGGCCGGCGGCTCTTGCAGACTTTCCGGATCGGTGTAGTGAGAGCCGCCGGTCTCAGGAGCTCGGGGCAGGCTCCGGGGGTCCAGGAGGCGGGCTGCACACGGGGTGCCACCGAGCAGTGGGGTCACACCCCGGGGGCGGCACTGCGAGTCACGGCTGGCACTTCACCACAGGTGCTGCCGCTCGGCGCAGGAGCGGGCGTGTGTCTGACGGTGTTGAACTTCTGCTTCTCAAGTGCTTTGTTCCCCACAAAAATGTTAAATTCTAAACTGGATTTTTTTCTTCTGTTTTTGTTATCCGGGATTGAACACAAGGCCTTTGTGTTGAGTTAGATCTCCAGGCCTAAACTACGTTTCTTTTATCTTTTCCTTTTCCTTTACCTGTTCAATTTATAGTACAATTTTTGTTTGAAAAATACCAGCTTTTATTCTGGCAAAGAATAAGGAAAGTTTACTTAAACTTCAATGGGCATCTTGCCTCATCCTCTGAGCATTCAGCCAGAACATTTAGCAAACCACACGGGTTTTGTTTTGTTGTTTTGTTTTAGGCTGAAAAGTGTCTGGTTCGTTTTTTTCTTCTCTTCAGGTGCACCTCTACATTTCAAGATATAGAATTATAAATATTATTCTTTCCAGGCAAAACACGGGCAAGAAGTCTTGGAAGATCACAATTTTGCAGACTAAAGACTTTTGGAAAAAAAAGTTGGATAAGCTGTGTATACACATCTCAATTTTGAGGCGCTTAAAATAGAAAGTATCAAAACGTTTCACTAGTCCAAATCCTCATCTGACCTACATCTTTTCATGGTTACTGACCTTGAAGTTTGCCCTCTGTTAGTCTGTCAAAGACCCCCATATTCTGTTTGGATTGATTTCTTGGTCTTGTAAAATATAAGGGTCAATGTTTCTCAGGCAGCGGCTGTTTATTCGGTAAGCCTGGCTAATCCCTTTCCATTAAAACAAAAAGACAACACAGTTTATCAAAGAAGTAAAAACAGACCATTGCCGGATATTTCACATGCTAACTGGCATAAGAGTCTTGTACATTTTGTTTTCTTGAGATATCTAAGTTACATGAATAATACAGGGGGAAATTGGGGTGATTTCTCGAACATTATGTTGTTAGTTCCAAAAACCAAACCCGAAAGGAATGTACATTTGTGTGAACGCTTCATTACGTTTCCGTGGGCCTAGGAAAGAAACATTACTTAATGCACACTCGTGAACCCCTCGTTAGGGTGCTGCTAACCTGGGGTGTGCAGGTTGTGAAACCGATTCTATTAAAGCTTTGGCCTCTTTGATACTGTCATTCAAAGATATTTTGTATTCTTTTCTATTTATCTGATCTGACTCCCATCCATTTTGTGGTGTTGGCTGGGTTTTTAGGTTGAGTCAAACTTTCCACACAACCCCAAATGCCTGCGCTCTCCTTCTGAGAATGTTCCTTCCGCGAGGAGCAGAGGGCTGGGGAGGCGCTTGTGCGAACCTGCCTGCGGGAGCGCGTTTGCCCCGCTCCCCTCCCTCGCCCGTTAAGGAAGCTGCTCCCGGAGCTTGCGCTCGCTGGAGCCCCGCAGACCGTCCGGGTGGACGCGAAGGTCGCGGTGGCTGCTCCGTCGCGCCTGGGCTGCCGGGCGCTCGCCGGCTCCGGCTCTGCAGCGGGCGGGGCAGGGAGAAGGGTCGGTGGCCGGGGCCGCGCGGTGGGCGGCCGCGCACAGCCAACGCGGGGACCCCGGAAAACCAAGTCAAGGTCGCTCCAGACTCGAAGGTCGCCGTGGACGGCCACGGACAGCGAGCCCGCGCGTCCCGAGCTGGCCGAGTCCCGGCCCCAAACCGCTCTCTGGCCAATTCCCCTCTTGCCAAGCGCTGGAGGCCCTGAGGGCCGGTGAATTCGGCGAGCTCGCTGCTGCTTCTCTAGAAATGAGCGCAATCCCCCTTTAAATAAATAGACCAGACGTAGGTAAATACCGTATCTTTTCTCTGGTATGAGAACCTGTGGATGGAAATGAGTTCTAGATGAATGACAGATTTTGTCAAATGGGAAATATTCATCGGGAATGTGGTGGGGGCACGTAACGGGAAAGAATAAGCATGATCTGGAAAGGAAAAGAAATAGCGTTGTATATAAGGGGTGGGGTTGTGGGTGGGCAGGGATATGGGTACAAATATACTGGTACAAACTCCCCAATGTTGAGTGTGATTGTGAACTATATATAAAATGTACTAACAACGAATTCAATTAAAAAAAAAAAACTTAGGCTGGGGGGGCAGAGATTTAGCTCAGTGGTTCTGCACCTGCCTAGCAAGCACAAGGTCCTGAGTTCGATCCTGATAACCACATACAACAATACCAGGCATGGTGACTCACACTCACCAGCAATCAGTGTCACACACCACAGTGCCGGGCGTGGTGGCTCACGCCTGTCATCCCAGCACTCGGGAGGCAGAGGCAGGAGGATTGCTGAGTTCGAGGCTTGCCTCGGCTACATAGTGAGCTCAGGGCCAGCCTGAACTACAAAGCGAGACCCTGTCTCAAAAACAAAAACAAAAACAAAAATAAAAACCAAAACCAAAACAACAACAAAAAACACCTATTAGGCTGACTGATCCTGGGGCTTTGATTAATGTAGGGCAGAAGTAGCCTCCAAAAGGCCGGAAGGGGCACTGATACTTTCTGGGGAATTATTGTGATCCAGATATTCTGCTTAATATTTTAGAAACATCATTTCATAAACATCTTTAATATAATCAAGATATTATAGATTGAAATTATTGGGATAGTTTCCACTATTTTCCATCTTAATTTAGCCAGTAGATACAGCTTTATGCTTTATCTCCCCTGGATCTAAGGATGTCTCTTTCCTGAAATAAAAGAATATTAAATTACAGCAAGCATACCTCTTTATACTACTTTGAATACACATAGCAAACCCAATAGTGTACAAAAGCACCAGATGCTTGTGTTTAAGAGGGAAAAAGTCCTGAATTCAATTTAGGACTTTATGCCAACTAGTTATGGGAATTGTTTAATTTCTCTGTCCTGTTTACTCACTAGAATGATGTTTATAAAAATAGTCCAGGGCTGGGGATTTAGCTGAAGTGGTACCACATCTACCTTGGAAGCACAAGGACCCGAGTTCAATCCCTGGTACCGCCAAAAATAAAATAAAAATAGTACATACCTCACTGTTGTTGTGAAAATTAAAATAGCATTCCCTAAATGGTAGGTATTTTTATTATAATTACCCAGGTCAATGCATAAGCAGATGTTCATTTTTAGAATGTGGAGCTATACACAAAGTTATCAAATCATAATGTAGATTGGAAAAATGGAAGGAACAAAAGGGTCACATATTTTCTTTAAACAATCTCTTTCCCTTCTACTGGCAGTTAACTGGGGACTCTCCCTCAGACATCAGTCAGATTCCAGTGATAGTAATGATTTCAGAACTTTTCTC